>PVKB01002952.1:174051-237200 GCA_004027205.1 Ctenodactylus gundi
ACAATGGGGTTGAGCCTTTTATGCACATATGTATCTTGTCAAGGTGACAAGGGCTTTCCCTCTCTCCTTTTGTCCCTCCCCCTCCCCTCCCCTCCCTCCCTCCTCCCCTACCCGACCCCCCTGTTTCACTTTGTTTTTTGTTTTAAGTTCCATAGGAGTTGTGCTCTGGGACTCTCATATCAGAGAGACCATTCGATGTTTCACCTTCTGCTTCTGACTCACTTCACTAAGCATGATGTTCTTAAGCTTCTAACATTCGCCCACAAAAGCCTCCACGCTGTTGGACTTTATAGATGCATAGTATTCCATTGTGTATAAATGCCACAATTTGTGTATACACTGGTCTGGTGATGGGTATATTGGTGACTCCCATATTTTAGCTATTGTTAGTTGTGCTGCTATGAACATGGGTATACAAATATCTCTGTTGTTTGTTGTTTTGACTTCTTTTGGATATATTCCCAGGAGGGGTGTCAGTGGATCGAAGGGGACATTTATTTCTAGTCTTTTGAGAGCTCTCCATACTGCTTTCCAAAGGGGTTGTACAAATTTGCATTCCCACCAATAGTGCAAGAGGGTTCCTTTCTCCCTGCAGACACGTATGTCAAGACTTTTTGAAGGGGATTTATTTCCACATTTCCTCGCGGTTCTGTTGTCTTTGGCTGTCTGTGGTTGTCTGTCCCTGGATTTCCCCTCGGGGGTCTCCCCGGCATGGCTCTGCCTGGCACTGGGATATCGCAGCTTCCGCGCTGACCACCAATGAGAGGGGCAGAGGATGCGGCAGTGAATCCTACAGGTCTAGTCTGGCATGGCTCTTCTTAGCCCTGGGAAAAGCCTGTCTCTGTGCGGGCCTCTGCTGCGAGGAGCTGCAGCGAAGATGGTGGCGCGTCCTCCCGGTCTAGTCCCACGTGTTTCCTGTCAGCGTTGGGAAAACCCTGTCTCTGTGCAGGTCTCTGCGGGGAAGATGGCCTTGAATCCCACCAGTCTAGTCCAATGCTGGCAACTTCTTTTAGGATTAAAGAAATTCTTAAGTTTAAGGTTCTCAATCTATCAATCTCAACGTATGTTTAAGGATGTTGTTATGAAATATGTCTCTCTGTCCTAGGCTGAAATTTAGCTTTATTTTAACCCTGGATACTTGGTCTGCTCCTTCTGACATTTAAAGGTACCTCTGGAAACATGTTCTGCTAAAAGATAGGATCTGGTCAGAAGGGGCAGATCACTGAGGCTTGACCTGGAGGGATATGTGCTAGGTCTGCCCTCCTTTGCTCGTGTGGCCTTCTGTCCACTGTGCTGTGAACAGGTTTTCTCCAGTTAGGCCTATGCCATATGCTTCAGCCATTGTCAGCCACTCATGAGTGGACTGTGGACTTCTGAAACTGTGAGTTAAAATAAACCTCCTTGTTTTAGGCTGTGGATGTCAGATATTCAGTCCCCGCAACAAAAAATAACTTTGACAATGTTGTTATGAAATATGTCTCTCTGTGCAAGACTAAACTTCAGCTTTATTTTAGTTCTGGAAATCTGGTCTATTTCTTGTGATGTTTAAGGTAAGATGATAGAGAAATCATCTTGCTATTTGAGAATATAAAGAAAAGGAAGAATTGCCTGCCAGCTGGGCTGTCTTGAAATTACTTTATTATGTTTTAAAGGTTTTTATAAGAATAATATAAATGTACAAAGAGACAAGCCAATCTAGAAACAATCTGAAAATGACCAGTGTTGTAAGTTTCCCCATCATTCCCTGGTGGTTTTGAATAGATAAATTTTTAGCCACTTAGAATATTTTATCACATCTGAGGGGTAGCACAGTATCAGAGGCCAATATGCTGAAGCAAGCTGACACAGGTGTCAGTTATATTTGTAACATGAAACACTTGTCTATATCTCCTGGATTTGTGTTAATTATACACCCTCAAATGACATTATAAAAAGGAAATGATAATTTATGAGGTAATTTTACTTGGAAAATTGTAAATTGAAAAAATTACAAATATTAACTACTATTACTGGGAGATTTGGAGGAATGATTAAAAATGACTTTTCTTTGATTGTTCCAGATACTCTTGATGTGCAGTGATCTACTTAGTAGGGTGCCATTTGACTGGGCTACACTTTTCTGGTTGAGGAGTTTAGGAATTGCTCGACTTGGTATGTCTGTTTTGAATTATCCCTCATGGCTGTAATCTGATGTTGGCTGTGGCTGTTGTCATTTGAATACCTGGGGAGATGTGCCAGATGTCTTGCTCCTGGGCTTGGGGTTCAAGTTAGTGGTAAGCTAGACCTTCAGCTGGTCTCTGGGCTAGAACTTCCTCCTTCATCTTTCCAGGTTGGTGATCTCAGGTTAGTCACTTGTTAAAAGAAGGTGGAATGTTCTAGAAGGAACCTCTCGAGCGAACTAAGGTATACCATCTTTTCTTACCTAGCCTTAGAAGTAATTTGATGTAACTTTTCCTGTGTTCCATTGGTTATAAGAAAGTGACTAATATCTAGGAGGTGAGGGATAGACTCCACCATTCAAATGGAAGGTTACTGGTGATATTGTAGACATGTTTTAAAGTTATCTTTTCCTTTTTTTTTGTGGTACTGAAGATCAAACTCAGGGCCTTCACCCTGAGTTACCTCCCTAGTCCTTTTTTATTGTTTAGTTGAGATAAGGTCTTGCTAAATTGCAAAGACTGGGCTCAAAATTACAGAACTCCTGCCTTAGCCTCTCAGAGTGCTAGGGTTCAAGGCTTGCATCACTGGGACCAGTTTTAAAGTTCTCTTTGTCATTAGAAAATTTATGGCAGAAAAGAAATAAAAAGGGTGTGTTTTTAAAAAGTAGACCAAATATTTAAACACTCTTCTTGTGACGCTAGGGATTGAGCTGAAGGCCTTGCACATGCTAAGCAAGCACTTCCTCAAAGGTCTACATCTCCAGCCCTTGATTTATAAACTCTTTCAGAAATATTTTTGTTTCTATTTATATTCTGTACCATCATTGTCATTTTAGTGGTTTGATGATAGTAAAGGTGTCAGTTCCAAATTTTTAGAGATCCAGCTGGTTCTTTATAAAAATTCTCTGTATTCTATTATTTGAAGGGATAATCTTTCTATAAATATGTTGTTTTTTCCTTCTGCTTAGTAGGATGCACAGTATCTTCCTGTAGACCTGCATGTCATTAATTTCTTTGTACTTTGATGGCTTTCTATCCTCAGGAACTCTCCAATCAATTGGCAAATATTCCCAACCTTTCAGCAGGTTAATAACCTTATGACTTGATTCTATTATTAGTATTATCCCTTTAAGATGCTAATTATCTCAGTAGATGAGGAGCGTTATCTCAGGCATCCCAGGTGGGGATTTTCCCAGCCTGCTTTGTGGCAGTCCCTCAGGTACCTCACAATCATATCTTCCCTGTCTGGCACTCTTTTAAAACTGACTTCCAGGTGCAGTTTACTCTTCCAGAGAAGGATTAGCTTATTTGCATACGTATGTGCTTTGTCATGTAGAAGGATTGGCAGCGACAATTGCCGGTGGTGTAATTTCTTGCTTCTAGGTGAAGCCAGGCCTCTCACTGTTAAATCCAATGGGCATATTTTGAATAGGGCTGCCTGCCAATTGGAGAGCTGTCCCGTTGCATTGTTCCCAACTCAAAAGCCTGTGCTTTCTGTAAGATCCTCAGAATCTCTAGAATTGGCTTAAGGAAGTTGGCAGAAGTGATGGTCCTTGAAAGAAATGCATCAAGGTATATTTTCCATAGAAGACTTGAGAGGATACATCACTCTTGTCTCCTAGTGACATAGTGTCTTGGGAGTAATATTTTTATGGCTGTTTATCTCTCTAATTTCTCTCTCTCTCTCTCTCTCTCTCTCTCTCTCTCTCTCTCTCTCTCTACCTACCTATCCAGCATCTAGCCACCAATCTATGGGGGATTGAACCCAGAGCCTTCACCTAGAGCCATACCCTCATCCCTTTTTCTGTTTCTGTGGCTGTTGTTTTAAATCTGGAGCTACTATATTCCTCTCCTTTGTTAAAGATTTTACACCACTTGTGGGCTTTTTTTTTGGTGAGATCTGTGGAGAAAGGTTCTCAGCACCTCACTCATGAGTACAGCTACTACCATGAGCTGACTAGGAACACTGCCATGATGTCTGAGGAAGAGGGACAGATTTAAAGGTGCTGATACTGTCACAAATAATTCATGGTGTTGATTACTATATATTAATTACCAAAAATGATCATAACAACCACTCCTCAAACATCCCCATAGTAAAAAGTCACTTCTTAAGGCAGAAATGGTTTGTGTGCTAAAATGGTATTTGGTTTGATTTCATATTTTTCTCACCCCTGATTATGGGATCTAAGACAAGTGATGCTATGTATCTAAATGGGTAGGTTGTTGACTATAAATTGGAGGTGATCATAATGACAGGGGTGGGGCTCATTATCATAATCATGATGTAGTCCCTGTGAAGTGCAGTGTTCTTCTGCAGTCCGATGGGTGTTGGTTAATTAACCAATCATATGATCACATGATTCCAGATTGTGTCAGAGAGTGAAGCCTGGTTACAAATCATTATTATCTGAGTCAGTAGAAATGATAATTTAAAATTATAACTCTAATCATTTGGGTTAAATAAAGTACACTGTGGCACATTTTAAACATCAAGGCCATCAGTCTGAAAATAAATTTTATTCTTATGTGATTAGCCAGGATTTGGTCAGAGGATTGAAAAATCTCTCTAGGTAGCCTAAGTCAGGTGGGCATTGATAAAGGGAATTAGGTGCTTTTAAAATGAATGAAGGGGCTGAGGGAAAAAATGTCTCTGGTAAATTCAGGAACTGAGGTGACTCTGCCAGCGAACCTATTTGCCTGCATCCCTGAAGATGGTGATTTGTGGGAAGGCGTGCGAAAGCGTAGCTAGCTGTTGCCTCTGCCATTCGCTGAAGCCCCTAGTCTGCCCACTCTTTTGGCTCTGTTTCTGTTCCTTCTCCTAGACCTCCTCATTTTGTTCAAAGAAATTTATGAGCATTCTTTGTTAGTATTTGGTGTGTCAATTAGTTATCTATTTGAAAATACCTCTGCCGCCTTCACCGTGGTGTGCTGTGGGTGGTTTTGCTACCAGGGACAGCCTTCTTTTATACCGTGGGGTTCTGCCTCTCTACGAATTCAACAGGGGTGTAGAAGGCTAAATTTTAAAAATATATAGGTGGGCATGATTTTTTTTTATTACATACTCTTCAAATTACTGCATTGTAGTTGACAGTGAGTGTCACCTGAAACTGCTCTGAGTGAGGTGCTCGAGGAAGCCTGTGCATTCACAAAATGAGGTCACTGGTTTCTTTTGAAAGATGCCTTCTCTGGGTCATGGCCTCTGGGCTCTGCTTTTACTGAAAAGATTGTTAGGCAATCTGTGGATAGCTATCAGTTCCTTCTAGCAAGTATGTAAGAATTGCATCAGTGTCCATGTCCCATAATCTGATTAATTGACAACACATTGCCATTTAATTAGTAAGAAGGCATAAATAATTCATATAAATAGTGTACCTCTTTAGATCATTTTCAATTTAAGATGTGTTCTGTGTATGGACTAGATATGGAGTTAACTCATGTTCTATTTCTAATTTGAATGGACAAGATTTTCCTCATATCTTATGCTAAACTTTGGGGATTAAAAAGATAAATGCTGGGCTGGAGGAATGGCACAGCGGTTTAAGCACATGCCTTGCAAGAGCAAGATCCTGAGTTTAATTCCCAGCACCACATAAAGCTGGGCATGGTGGTGCATGCCTATAATTCAGTACTGGAGAGGCTGAGGCAGGAGGATTGCTGTGAGTCCAACGCCAGCTAGGGCTCAATAGTGAGTTCAGAACCAGCCTGGGCTACAGAGTGAGACCCTGGCTCAAAAAAAAAAAAAATAAATAAAAATAAAAAAAAGGAAAAAAAGGTAAGTGCTTTAGGAATACAAGCTTTATAGAAAATTCTATACTCATGTCAGACAAAACTTCTTTCTATGTAGCCCCCGGTATTTGCTGCAGAATTCCCCAGTGTCCCTCCGCCTTCTGCTGTGCCCCTCCTCCTTCCGCTGTGACCCTCCTAGCATGAACTCACTATTAAATACAAAGTAAACCACATGTGCTGTCCCTGATCCTCTAATGATGTCTTTCTCCATTTCCTCATTTTCTTTCTGTAACTGCGTATCTGTTATGGTTTAGATCTAACAGGGTCCCCAAAAGCCTCCTGTATTTGGAAGGTGCTGGGATCCTGGGGCCGCTGGGCTCCTCCTTGGATTAGCTGATGGATGATTTCCTGTGCCGGTAGGAGGCGGATGGGGTGCGCCCTCGTCCCAGGCCCTACCCTGCCTCTTTGCTTCCCGCTGCCCTGCGTGCCAGGCCCTTCCATCACGGCTGCTTCTGCCTTGGCGCCAGCTGACCACGTGCGGGTGGAGATTTCTATGACCATGAGTTTCCTCGTCGAAACTGTGTCACATTCTGTGTGCAGCGATGAGAAGGCAATGAAAATGGTACACAAAGTGAGCGCTCTCGTTCTTAGGATTCCCTCTGAATTGCCAAATACCCAGCCAACCAACACCAAAAACAGCAACTCCCCTACCCGCTACTGAAAAAAAAAAAAAAAAAAAAAAAAAAAACAGGCCTTTGTCCCTGGGAAGTTGTAGACCAGCAGAATTTGACCAGAAGTAGTTAATGTAAGTAAAGCTTTGAAGCATCGGAAAGCCGTGCGACCATTTCAGATATCTGTCTTGGTTTTAAGAGGTCTGAGCCAGTCTTTAAAGCCCTATTAATCAGCTCCTCTTTCCATCCCAGCCCTGACTGCTGACCCTGAGCTGGCAGCAGAAGTTAAGTCTTTATGTGAAAGTGATTTAAGGTTACTTCTGCCTGGTTGAAGGTGCAGAATCATGGGCACAGCGAAGGAAATGGAAACCTGAAGGCTCCCACAAAGCAGAAGTGAAAATTGTTAAAATTACTAGTGGTAGATGACGTAGCTTGTGTTTTTATATTCAGCCCTTTATAAAACAAAGGAAAATAGAGCTCTGTAAAGGCTACATGTTTATATATATATATATATATATATATATATATATATATATATATATATTAGTAAATACACATAGTAGATAGTATAATAAATTTTATTATAAATATAATAAATTTGAACCAATACTGTTATTTCTACACTGTTAGCTTTTTTCTAAGAGTTTTTAGGCAGTTGTCCTAGTTTGAACGTAATCTGTATTTTTAGTATGACAGGTTCATATTAAGATTTGAGGCTCATGGGAATTCTGAAAGGAAGGTTACCTTTAGCAAAGATATTCACTTTTGTTAGTGTCCATAAAAGAAATGAACCAAGTGTCACTTGTAATACATGTGAGTTATTATTATTTTTTTTAATTCTCTCTGGCATCATTGGAGATAGGGGCCAGAGGAATGGCTCTGTCATTAAAGTACTTCCCTAGCAAGTGCTACCTCAAGTGCTTAAGTACCCAAGTTCGGTTCCCAGCACCACGTAAACTGGCATGCATGCCCATAATCCCAGTGTTCAGGTGGCTGAGGCAGGACGACTGCCCTGAATCTAAGGCCAGCCTGAGTTCAGGACCAGCCTGGGCTACAGAGCGAGATCCTGTCTCAAAAAACAAATAAGAAAATCTTGGTGGCAGAATAGTACAGCGTTGTGCAGATATACCACATCTTCTCTCCCCATTCTTGCTGGAACGAATCAATGTATATCCTTGAGGTCTGGCTTAATTCACCTTTTTTCTCAAAACAGTTAATTCATATCCTACTCAATAACCCAGGAGCTTCTGGTGGCTTCATGATTCACCATTCTTAAGCTATGAGGTGAGATAAAAAATTATGGTGGATGTTTTAACTAAAAAAAATTACAGCAAAAGACATGTTGTTAGTAATCTTCCTTAGAATATCCCCCTTGCTTCAAGCCCACTCATTCCATCTTTCATCTCACTTTCTGGAAGCCCTCTTTTGTGAGTATCTCTTCCAGCTGCCTTTGTGTCCTAAATGGATACAAGATGCTTATGGCAATTTCTGTTAAATAAAAACATGATGTGTCCTCATCTACCTTGTTCATTGGATCTGGCACTGTGCAACTTTGGATATGTCTCTAAAGTCAAAATGATCATGAAAGGTAAATGTTTTGAACTGATTGAAGATGTTGAGGCAGCCAGGACAGCACAACTAAAGACACTCATGAAAGAGGACTTCGGAACTGCTTGAGAAAGTAGCAGGAGTCACGTGATAAGTGTGTTGGAAGCGAGGGGAAAGTATTGTGAAGTGAATAGTACAATGTGTCTTTTATAATAATAAAAATTAAAAAAATATACATTCATTGTATTGTTTGATCACACCTCGAAAATGCTACGTGAACCCTTTTCTTAGAGAAAAAATTCAGGGAATTAGGTTACTATGTGTTATGGTTAGAATCTGGAGTGTCCCCCAAAAGTCTCATGTATTTTAATGGAACCATATGATGTTGGTGGATTGGGGTCTGGTCTGGAGGGGTGTTACAGTTAATTTAGGATTAACGGTGTGTAGTGGCCACACCTGGATGCAGGAGGGGCTGGTTACTGGGTGGAGACTTGAAAGGATACATAAGCTGCACCTGCCTTCCTGGGGGACGGGGACTAGTCTCAACTGGCCACAGCTTGTCTTCCTGTTTGTCCGGGGAAGCTGCCTCCACCTCTCTCTCTGCCATGTACTTCGATTGTTGCTGGCCACACCTGAATGGACTGTGACCTTCGAGACTTTGAGCTAAAATAAACCTTTCCTTTCCTAAATTTGTGGGTGTCAGGTATTAAGTCACAGCAATGAAAAAGTAAGACACTATGAAATCTTGTATGGGGGATGAGTGGTTGCCTTCAAAAAGACTAAGGACTAATTCCTGAAATCTTGTGAATGTGACTTTATTGAGTGGAATAGTCTTAGCAGATACAAAGGAGTGAAATGTGACTAGATGGGATCTTCTGGGTTGTGTTGTAGGGCCCTAGATGTGATGTATTTTCTTATAAGAGGCTCCTAAGGGAAATTTGGCAGAGTGGAGACCACTGGGGTAGAGGTTGGAGCTGTTCGTTACTTTTTTGGACATAAATGCTGGAACATAATACCTGACATCCACAACTTTAGGGGGAAAAGATTTATTTTAGCCCACATTTTCAGAAGGTCACAGTCCGTTCACAGGTTGTCAACTAGAGGTAGTAGAAACACATGACAGAGCTGGAGCCAAAGAAAGAACATGGCAGAATAGAGCCAAGTCTCAGAGGAAGAGCGGAGCCAAAACATATCCTTCCAGGTCAAGCCCCAAGCGTCTGCCCCTTCCAGCCAGGTCCCATCTCCCAACAGTACACAGTATCCGTAGATACATGGGACTTTTGGCAGCTCTCTAGATGCAGACTGTAACAGGAGCAATGCAGCCACAGCCGAAGTCCACCAAGGGTTGTTGACAGTCACCAGCAACCAGGAGAGAGAGAGAATGTATTCCCCTCTAGAGCCTCAGAGGAAGTGTAGTCCAGAAATACCTTGATTTTGGTGCTTTGAATTGTACAAGAACAATTTTTTCATAACCTAACAGGTTCTAGTAACTTCTTATAACAGTTTTAGGAAGTGAAAATGTCTTAGTTCCAGAAAGTTTTTCCTAGAGATGTAGAATCTAGGATGAAGCTCTGGGTTGCCTGGTCTCTCCTATCTTTTTTCCTCCCATCCCTTTTTCTCTCCTCTCTTTTTTTGGTCTCCCTTCTCCCCCACATCCTCCTCCCCCATTTCTTTGTGATACTAGAAATTAAATCAAAGACACTGAACTACATTCCCAGCTTTTGAAATATTTTAAATTTTGAGACAGGTCTTGCTAACTTGCTAAGATGACCATGCTGAGCTTGAACTTGCAATCCTCCTGCCTCAGGCTCGCAGAGTTCTGGGATTATAGGTCTGTGCCACCACCTCTGGCTCTGGTGTTCTCTTTATACAACAGCACACTAAGGGCTGCTCCTCAGCACAGATTTTGAGTTCAAGGAATATGCAACCACATTGAAATGCGGATCTTAACTGCTGTGCTGGCCAGAGAACAGGTCTGTGGGAGAGCTGAGATGGAGGATTGGGGAGGAGATGCTACCTGTCACAATCTTCTTCTTCAGTCATCTTCTAGAAATACCCATTTATTATATTTTGGAATTTTATCACAGCAGAGATTCAGGATAACATCTGAACAAATCTATGACGCTACACTAAGGAGGGAGTAAGATATTTGTTCTCTAAACACATGCTTCTCAGAGGGGAAGGCTTGAACTGGGTTATAGATAATAAATACAGGACTTATTACTAGAAATTTGCAAGTCAAAACAACATTCGGATTTCATCTTTCATCTTAGTGAGAATGCCTATTTTCAAGAACTCAAAGAACAACAAATGCTGGCGAGGTTGTGGGGAAAAAGGAACACTTTTATGTTGTTGTTGTGACTGTAAACTGGCACAACCTTAGTATGGGGACTCCTCAAAAAAAGATACTTCATTTGACCCAGGTACACCACTTCTGTATATCTTCCCAAAAGAGTTAAACTCATCATACATGAGTGATACATGCATACCCACATATAACCAGCACACATATGATAGCTAAATCATGGAAAGAGCTGATATGTCCATCAACAGATGAGTGGGTAAAGAAGATGTGGGTATTTACACAACAGAGTACTGTTCTACTTTAAATAAAGATAAATTTGAGTCATTCTTAGGAAAATGGGTATACCTTGAGAGCCTCCTGTTTAACGAAATGAATCAAATATGGAAGCTTAAATACTGCATGGTTTCTCTAATATGAGCAAACCGAACAAAAAATGTAAAAGAAGAAAATAAATGGAAGAATGGGACCATAGACTTTGTGGAGAGGAAAAGGGAAATATTGAGGGGTTGAAAAGACAGAAAGGAGGAAGGGAAGTGAAAATGATCAAAATGTGATATGTATATGTACCAGTTCCTCAAGGTGAGTGCAGCCGTTATTCATCACAAACACATACTAATAAAGAATATATTTTTTTAAAATTTGGGAAGAAGTAGAGGGTCTGAATAAGTAGCAGTTGGGAAAGAATACATTTTAAGAGACAGAGGGAGGAAGTCTAATGTTGCTTGAAGGGAAATGTTAATTAGAGTATTCAGTTGCCACCAGAGGGATTTAGATTTGTTAATCTGATAATCTATTGTGTGCAGTGAGCAAGGTAGAGAAGTCACAAGCCTTTAAGACCATCACTGTTGGGGTGGATGGTATTGTAGCTCTTCTTCCACACCCAAGTCCACTCCCTCTGTAAATCTTTCCCGACTTCTCTAGGCAGGGCTGACTCTTGTCTATTTTCTGTACCCTGTGCATAACTCCATCACTGTTATCAAGGGTCTCTGTGTGGTTGGGATTCCTCCTAAACCCATAAGGCCTCTTACTGAAATGTATTTCAGGTGCTTACCATGAGGCCTGACTTTCAGTAGGTCTAGTACTTCTTCTGATGAACTCAGCTGAGTTTCAGGAGTGACCTCTATGGAAGACTGAGGACTTACACTCCAGGCCTAAAGCTGTAAAGTCTCTTCACAGCCAGGAACTGTGGGCAACCCATGCCCATGGTGTCTGGCACAAAAAAGCATTCTTTTGCTCTTTCATTGTGTGCATATGGCTCTCCTAAGTGGGAAGGGTGTCTTCTGTGAGTCAGTGTAAGGTTCAGAGGAAGCAAGTAGATAAAGGAAAAGAATTGTCCATCTTTGCTGCGGACCTGATTGGGTACTGAACATGATTTATAAGATTGTACAAAATATTTAAAATAAAAATATGCTGTATGTTTAAGTCAAAAGCAATTACAATAAAAGTCACATTGCCATGAATCCCCTCACTTGGAACACGCTCGCCCCATGATTCTTGCCGCTTTCTGAAGCAGTTCTGGAAGTCCTCTTTTGTGAGTGTCTTTCTGAGGCGTGATTACAACATGGTAGATGCTGCTGCAGTGTACCACCATCGGGAGGGCAGGCTTGTAAACACATTACGTTGTGTCCTCGGTCCCCTTATTTCCTGGATCTGGCACTATATGACTTCTGGTTTCTCTTCAAGGTCCAAAAGATTGGGAAAGATAAACAGTTTGAATCGATTCAGGGCATCAAGGCAGTCTTGCTAGAACAACTAAAGGCTAGGGAGGAGTTTTTTATGGCTTGAAAATGGCTAAGTCTGTGTTTTTGTTCACTTGCTTCTCAGTGTGAAATGGACAATGGTGAGGGAAGGAAAGAGCGTTCTTGGGCCAAAGACTTACAAAGGGGATCAGCAGGAATCCTGCAAGCTGGCACGGTCTCTGGGAGACATGACTGGGAGGCCCCTCTCATGTAAGACTATGTAGGAGGACGAGGAGAGGTGGGTATAACAGAACAGTAGCCCTGGGTGCAGTCTTTACCTTCCAAGCTACGAGGTCAGATGAACAGAAAAAGCACTTGTGATCGACATGTAAAACAGAACTCCTGCCTTTAATAGAGCAGGTGAGAGACAAGAGACAGACTTCAGTATCTATGGTATGTGTTGTATTTGCCAAGCTTATGTGTGTCTTAGTGGCTTGCAGCACCATCCCCATGGCTCAGCGCACTGGCTTGTTTTCTCCCTTACCATGGTTTCCTCTTTATACCTATTAATAATTCAGATGCACTGGCTAACAACAGGCTCCTAAGTATTTGGCCATATTTAGTTCTTCAGAAAAATAAAGAATAGTTGAAAGCTGGAAAAATTTGATGCCTGTGATTCAGCATGGTCTATGTCACTGCCCTTGCTCGCTTTGATATCTGAGACTTATGACCTTCCTAGTTGGAAATTGTAGGCCATAGAAATATTTATTTTAGATCTGGGTTGAACCCACTGTGATACGGAGTGAGTTGGGGAAGATTACAGATACAGAATTGCACCTTATTCTGCAGATCGTGACAACTTCTGTCCTCACAATAATCCTGTACCCTCTTTTCTCTGGAGGGGACTGAAGCTTGAGCCTCACGGCGACCAAAGTGAATGTACACGTTTCTGCCCATCACCTTTGTTATCCTGGAACTGAGATTAAGCAACCGAGTGCTGATAATGTTTATTTATGGCTTTTGAAGGACAGGCAGTTTTAAAAAATATTCGTTACCCAAGCATATGTGCAATTTGGTTCAACAAAATAGAAATATTAGTGAAATATAAATAGAAAGGTATGTGTCTTAGTTACTTTTTCATTGCTGTGACTCAAGACCCAACAACTACAAATTAGGGGAGGAAAAGTTTGTTTTAGCTCCCAGTTTCAGAAGGTCACAGCCTACTCAGGGGTGGCTGGCAACAGTGGAAGTACATGGCAGAGGCAGCTTCTCATAACATTGCCAAGGGGAAGCCAAGTCAAGGCAAGTCGAGTCTAATCCCATAAGGAAGGCAGGAAGGTGCTTATATATCCTGCCAGGCCCTTCCCAGTGGTCCCCTCCTGGTCTATCCTCAGTGTTCTGCTCCTTCCAGGTGTGGAAGGTGTGATAAGCCTCCACCACACACCTGTAATCCAATCTGTACACCTGTAATCTGTCCCTCTAGCCCAGGCCAATTTCCCAATAGCACATGGTTTCATAGATAATCCATAACATCCAAGTACATGAGGCTTTTGGGGGACATTCCAGATCCAAACTACAATAGTATGCTATTAGTCAAGGTTCTCTGGGGGGAAAAAAAACCAGTAGATTATAGGTGTGTAGGAAGAGGGACATGTGACCAGGGAGGCTGAGCAGGTGTAGCTCTAGTCTTAGTCAAAGGCCCGAGAGCCACAAGTGCTGTCTGATGGCAGAAGATGATGACTCAGCTCAAGAGGAAAGAATAAATTGGACCTTTGTTTATCTTTCTGTCCAGTTGAGGTTCTCAGTAGGTCAAATGATGCTCACCTTGACAGGACAATCTTCCTTACTTGGTCTACACAGATTCAATACCAATCTCTTCCAGAAATGCTCTCACAGACACACCCAGAAATATTGTTGCCCCAGCTCTCTGATGTTCATTTGCTCAGTCAAGTTGACATATAAAATTAATCATCACACAAGGGGTATTTTGTCTGTCATAAAATGCTTCATTATCAGGAGTGTGCATGCTTGGGTGTTCAGGACGTGCTGGTGACATGAAATCCTGTTTGTTAAACTTCTGGAGTGCAGTAATAGATACTTCAACATTTGTCCCTCTCTTTGCTATTTACATCAGATGCAAGGTACAATCACCTGCTAAAATGTATTTTCACTTTGTGTTGGAACATCAAACATTTTATTTCCTGACACCATTAGTGAACTTTCTTATAAACTATTTAAAGAAAGAAAGAAAAGTAAATCTTGGCATATCTACTAGAATGTCAAACATGAAAAAAATATTGGCAATGTTTAACCTCGGTGAGGGATTTTTTATGTGCTGTGGGTGGAACCATCAATGGGTACCAACACTGTGGGAAACTATTTCACAGTACCTATGGAGCAAAGCACATGCACGCCCATTAGCCTGGCAATTTCCTGGTTAGGTATGGAACCAACTGCGACGCCTATTCAGATTCACTTAAAAACACCTACTGGAATGCACACAGTGGCAGTATTTAGAATATCTCCCCCAATAAAATCACCCAATATCTATCAGTAGCCAAATCAGTATTCATAAAATGAAATAGTTTACAATAATGAGAATGAATAACATTGTAGGTAACAAGAACGTAATATTGAGTAAAAGCAGGTAGGTGAAAATATCTGTTACTCAAAGAAACAAGAGTGCCAACAGACAAAATATAATTTTAGAAGTCAATAAAGTGCTTCTCAGGGTAGTGGTGACTAGGAGGGGCCGCTGTTAACTGGGAAGAGGGAGTGCTAATAGTTACATAGTGTATTCATTTGTGAAAATTCATCAAACAACATACTTTGATTTGCTTTTTATTTATTTTTTAGTTTATCTGGCATTGCGTGTCAGTCTGCCGATATGTGTGTGTTGACTTTTGTCTATTACTGTAATTCGATAGACCATTTTAATGAAGCAAGTGAACATAAGCCCAGTGCTATGCCCATCCTCATGGAGTTATTGATCTCAAAATAATTGCACAAAATTGTTTACATTTCCTTACATTTGTATTAAATTACTTTTAATAATAAATGAGAAAAAAAATTGAACCAAACAAGAAAACACAAATCAAGCCAATTGGATGAAATGACCTTTTAATTGGAGTAATTGATTAAGAGTATTTCCAGATCTGGAATGAGGTCTTTTCGTGATCAGATGGAAAGTGGTAATGTCTGCAAAGGAAAATTCCAGAGTGAGAATACATGCGAGCAACACAGCTGACAGGCTTCAGAGAGATGAATGACACACTTTCACGAAAGATGGGACAACAAACAACTTCGGGTAATCTTGTTAAGACAACAGACAATGCATACTTCTAGTTTGTAATGACAACTTGATTTATATCGTGCATAATACTTACCAATGGAATAAATATTTGCTATGCAAAATAAAGTGCACCAAATAGAAGGGAATGAGATATCAACTTTGTTTTAAATTAATCCTAAGAAATTTGAGAGAAGGATAATTAGCAATTAGGCTTGACGATGTGAAAAATATGACACAGCCACAACAAGCAAGAGCTATAAAACAAACGAGAGTAGGACATTTTCTAAAATAATAACCTGCATGGATTGCTTCCTGGAGAGGCAAAGCTAGCAAAACAAAACCCCAAACACTTTCATGTATTATAAATGTAAGTCTTGAAACCTCAAGATCCAGGTGCAAGGTCATAAACATTTATAAAATGTGGATTAAGAAATGTTCTTTAAAACTCAAACAATTGCTGAAAGAATGATGCAGAAATTAAAAAAAGAAGAGCCCTTGAGAATTGCTTTTCAACCTCTCAGAAATATACATCTACAAGAAAATTGTGTCTGAAATAGGAGAGAAGATATTCAGAGGGCCATGACTCCCAAGAGTCTCAGCATGTCAGATGCCTCTCATTCCCTAGGTATGAGGCCACCTAGGTACCCCAGGTTTCCACCTGTAATAAGTGTTCACACTAAAGCAACCCACACCTGTGCTTGGTATCTGTGGAAAATGAGAGTTTTGATATTTTACACGTACAGTATGGGAATGTTTCATGAAGCACGCTGAAGTGCCCACATGCAGGATATTGCTGGCTGTCACATGCAGAATCTTTACCTGGAAGGAGGTTTAGGCGAGCAGCATTGATACAGCACACACACACACACACACACACACACACACACACACACACACACAGAGAGAGAGAGAGAGAGAGAGAGAGAGAGAGAGAGAGAGAGAGAGAGAGAGAGAGGAGGAGTGGGTAGTCAGAGAGAAGCAAGGGAGGAGCAGAGGACAGAGAAAATGAGAGAACCAACTCTTGCTTTTGTTTCCGATCTGTCTGACAAATACAGGCGCCTGGGTTCCACATCATCTGTAGAATTAAGAACCTCTTTTGGTGGATCTAAATATCAGCAGAGTGGAGGATTGGTGGATCAAAGCAGGAGTCCCCAATGCCTAGGCCCATTCTGTGGCCTGTTAGGATCAGGGCCATGCAGCAGGACGTGGCTCCCCATATCTCACATTACCACCTGAGGTTTTTCAGATCAGTGAAAGCCTTTAATTCTCATAGGAGCCCAAACCCTCCTGTGACCTGCACATGTGTGGAATCCAGGTTGTGTGTTCCTACTGAGAGTGGATCTGAGGTGGAGCTGAGGTGAGGCTAATTCTGGGTAGCAGCAGCAAGTGCAGATTAATATAAACAGAAGTTCGACTGCACAGAGACCAGTGTCTACCAGGAGGCCTAGATGGGACCCACCTAGTTTCAGGTGAACATGGTTAGAGCTCACACTGATTTTGCATTATGGTCAATTGTCTAATTTTGCATAATTATTTCATTATATATCACAAAGCAATAATAGCATAATGCACAATAAATGCAGTGCACTTGTATCATCCAGAAGCCATCTCTTCGTCTCCCTCATTTGTAGAAAAATGTCTTCCATGAAGCTGGTCCATGGTGCCTAAAAGGCGGGTGACTGCTGGCGAGGAGGATCCTGAGGTTGTCCAGGGCCACCCTTCCTAGGTCCAACTCTGAGGGGTTTGTCAAGCTTCAGGAACCTACTGGTATTCTCAGAGTTGCCATCAGTAACCTCGCTTCAAATTTATGGGATGGATGGGAGTCTCAGACTCCGCAATTGAGCATTGCAGCAATATTCTTGAACAGAGAGGGATTCCTGGGCTTCTACATTCGTAATAAACTCACTGAGGGTGAGGCACATGCCCTTTCCAGCTCTACCTCTGTGCTTCCCTGGGTGTTAGTGACTCACCAGGGACAGTAAACATACTGAATTTGGTGCATTATTTAGTCTGCTGCTGATTGTGAGTGCTGCTCAGGGCTAAATTCTAGCTGAGAATTGGATGTGTTAGAAGTTATCACAGCTAATTAGAAGTCTGAGATGCAGGAAATTAGCTTTGAAATAAACCCATCTATGCTGTAGGATTGTTGGTTGGATTTGAACCTAGGATCTATCTTTCCTGCTTTCTCTCCAGCATATATATCCATTCTCTTTCTTTAGTAAAACAGAGAAGGATCTAGAAATGTCAAATATAAGAAAACCAGCAAACACAAGGGTAGCCTTCTCTCAGTATCTGTGAGAGCTTAGTTCCAGGAGCCTCTACAAACAGCAATAGCCGAGAATGTCCAGGTTCCTTATATAAAATGGTTGAGTACTTGCACATAAGCTATGCATGTCTTCGTAAGTTTTATATCACCCTCGACTTTTCATAATACCCAAATTAATGTAATGCCTATGTAAATATTCTTTTTTCTCATTTTATTGAAACGTAAATATTCTTATACTGCATCATTTAGGAAATAAATAGGGAGGAAAAAATCTGGACATGATTAGATAACAGACATGTAGGGCTCCACATATTTTCCATCTGTGGTTGCTTGAACCCACGATACAGAATCCACAGATGCAAACAGCCACTTACACCTTATCCACTTTCCTATCGTTGACCTTGCATGCGTAGCAAGCAATGGTTAATATCCCAAATCCGAGAGAAATTCCAACACATCTTTCAATGGAATCAAATAGATGCCTCCTATAGATCAGACATATGATTTAAAACCTTTTCTGCTCAACTTTAATTAAAATCGAATAAATCTGAGAGAGTGCTCTCACAAAAACAATCACAAAGCAAACATCACAGGGAAGGCAGTAAATCTGAGATGTCTTTTATTTGTTCCAAGAAGAATTACATTTTATAGTCCAGCCCTAAAGGACTTCCAATGTGACTCCAGCATTCTCACATGCTTCAATGAAATGGTTCTTAATGCCGTGACTGGGTTTCGAGACCTTATTAAATACTCCGTAATGTAAACAGGGAATCATTTATCTTTGAGGATGTGTTAGTTTCCATGCAGCGATAGCAATTTCTTGTGAGCGCAGGAAAATTTCGTATTTTACTGGTGATTGCGGAGCCGCACACCTTTGAGCAAAACCGGCTAGGTGCTGAATTAGCTTTGCACAACGTGCCTGTGCTGCGCGGCAGATGGCAAGGCATCTGATGTGGAGTCGAAGAGCATTACGGCTTAGATAAGGTAGCCAACTGTACAAGCACATTGTTTCTGTAAATTTCATACTGTCTTGTTATTCTGGCACCTGCTGTTCAAAGCGAGAGGAAAAGCTGACAGAAATGAAACTCAGCACAAAGAGAGCTGTCCCTGTAGAGGGAACTGCTGGGGGGCACGAGGAGGGGACCCCAAACGGCAAGGCAGGGCGGTGTTAGTGCTTCTGAAAGGCCGGGAAAAGCTTATTTAAATAGAATATTATCGCACTTAATTGATAAAAAGTGACTACGCTGCAGGGGATTGGAGAGCCAAGGTTAAGGTTTGGATTGAGCTGGTTACCCGCAAGAGCTGGGTGGGACTTCGAAGGATTCCAGGCCTGTCACTGCTCGAAAGGGAGGCCCAGGTTGGGATTCAGCTGGTGGGGTGAGCGCCACCCGCACAGTCGCTGGTAGTAGGATGCTCTCTACAGCCATAAAGTCCTTTTAAACCAGACGTCCATTGTGTAAATGACATGCTCACTTTGCTGATTTATTTATGTGGTTTTGCATTTCTGGAGGAGAGACGAGAGAAATGACATTCAGAAAACATTTGGATGATTTTTGGAAGAGGGACATGCTGGAGGATTGGGCTCTGCCCTGAGCAGCGGGGACTCTGCTGGGAGCGCTGAGCCTGCCAGACTGACCTCCCAGGATAGAGGCTTCCTCCTGATGCCCGGGAAAGGGAGCTGCTGCTTTCTCAGAGCCTAGCCAGGTCTCACTCCTTGTGCAGCATATGGGGATTCAGTTGAGAGTCTCGCAGGGTCGTTGGAGAGTCTTGCGGATAGCCTGGCAATGAAAACCCTTGTGAAAATGTTTCCCAGAGCCAGAGGCTGTGCACTCGATGCCTGCATGTCCAGAATTTACCTCTGGCATTACATTGAGGTCCTTGTGTTTTGAGGACTCTGCCCCAGTGAAGCCAGGTCCCTGAGAAGAACACAGGCTTGGTGCCAGTGTATTCTGTGTTTGAATTTTGCTTCCGTAAAGGACGATCCTTGTCATCTTAAGCAGACTCTAAGCTTTCAGGATCTCTGTTGTGAGGAAAACAGGACAAGTACAGTATAAAGCCCCCAGCAGTGGTCTTCCTTGACAGTCAGGGAAGAGTCAACAATAAATTTGCATTAGTTTCTATCAAATCCTGGACAATATTTCTGTTTCAGTACAAAACTCTGATAACATTAGTTTTTTCTTGATTGCCATGTTTTTCTTTTTATGCTTTTAATAATTAAAAGATAATATAGTATAAAAGCTGTCGTTAGTGTTAAAAAGGATCCAGAATTTTCAAGGAATGAAGTTTTATAAACAATTCTGAAATGAAAGAGAACCATATTTTGATTCATAAAAGTTAAAATAGGATTTCAAAAATTTAAAAGCAGAATATGTTAACATTAATTTTTTGGATGTTCAAATAATAAAGCAATTTCTACCATTTCCATAATAAAATGTGCCATGGACACATTGAAAATGTTAGAATTTCTAAAGTCTGAGTGACAGAAGCAGCACATAAAAGCTTCATGAAATTTTTCCCCCCAAAAAGCACTTTCACTAAAACATTTTACCACTATATCTTTCTTTTTTTGTTCTTCTTGAAACAGAGAATTTACATTAACACTGTAAATTTAATATAAAACTATATGTTTACTGACATTCAAATTCTTGAGTGACCAGCCATATGTCAAAGATGACTTAATGAAAAACATTTAAAAATTTCCCCATTTTATTGATATGTATACATGCAAAATTTAAGGTTTACAATGGAGTTGAGCATTTTGTGCACATACGTATCTTGTCAAAGTGACAGGGGCTTTCCCACTCTCCTTTTGTCCCTCCCCTTCTCCTCCCCTCCCTCGTTCCTCCCCTCCCCTACCACCCTGTTTTACTTTGTTTTTCCTTTTAAGTTCCATAGGAGTTGTGATCTGGGTCTCTCATATCAGAGAGACCATTCGATATTTCACCTTCTGCTTCTGACTCACTTCACTAAGCATGATGTTCTCAAGCTTCTTCCATTTGCCTGCAAAAGCCTCCACACTGTTGGACTTTATAGATGCATAGTATCCCATTGTGTATAAATACCACAGTTTGTGTATCCACTGGTCTGTTGATGGGTATTTTTGCAGGGGCCATGCTATTCTTCTCTGTTTAGTTCCAATTTTAGTATATGTGCTGCCGAAGCGAGCACAAAAAAATTAAATTTTAAAATGAAACAGTAGGCGTAGATTTATACATGTATTGTCCAAGTAGGGCAAAACTCATAAAGCATGTCATAGAATATATACTTAAATTCTCTAATGTAAGCAATAATACATGCCCAGACTTAACCAATAAGCATTCTCAAATTATTCTTAGAACAAATCACTTAAAAGTTATATTTTCTGATTTATTAACAAAATATAGATAGACAATTCTGGCTTTCAGTCTTCTATTATACACAACAAAATCAGATTCACTTCACAAGGAATGTTTCACAATACAAAGGTGAATAACTACAGAGATAACTAAAATATTTGCACAGCTGTTACAGCACTTGCCTTGCAAGTGCAAGGCCCTGGGTTTGATTCTCCAGTACTATATAAGCCAGGCATAGTGGCAGCTACTGTAATCCCAGCACTTGGGAGGCTGAGGCAGGAGGATTTTTTGTGAGTTAGTGGCCAGCCTGCATTCCATAGTGAGTTTAGGACTAGCCTGGATTACAGAGCGAGACCCTGTCTCAAAAAAAGTAAAATACTTGTGCTATAAGACAATCTGTACAATCCACCCTTCCTAAATCACATAAAAATGATTAAGAATCATGACACTTTATTTTGCATAAAATCCTCTCCTCTTCATACAACTCTAAAGTGAAAGGTTATTCATGTAGTAAAATTAAACCACAAATTCTTATTTGTCTTAAACTGTAGCTATAGGTTTAAAAAAATAAAGAAATGTAGCAACTAAGCTTCTTCATTGAGCACCTAGTATATGGCACCAGACCGTGAACAAAGTTAGATCTGACTTTCCAGCCAGGGGGAGGTGGTCAGCAAAGCAAATACTGCTTCCAGGACTGGTAGGCCCCACAAACGCACACAGTGGGGTCTGGGGGGCCAGACAGGGTCCTGGAATGTTTGAGACAAGCTGGTCAGGCAAGGCCTTATGAGCAGGAGGCATCGGAGTGGAGATCTGGAGTGGGGGAGGGAGGGCACCACGTAGGGCCTGGGGAAGGGTGTCTTTATAAAAGGAACAGCAAAACAAGGTCTTCATGCAAATAGGGTGGGGCATGCTGTGTACCCTGGACAACTAGAAAGCTCAGGTGACTCAGGGTATGAGGAAAAGCATAGCAGTCCACTGGCCTTGGGCTTTGTTCTGAATGTAATGGGAAGCTAGGAAGGTTTTTTATGTGTCACCTTGGCTGCACTATGGTGCTCAGAGAGTGAGCCAATCAACAGTCTCCATGTGGTTGGGGAGATGCATGGTAGATATGGCTTACACAAAAAGCAGGGGACTTTGAGAAAAGGAGATACTGTCCATGAATGTGGCAGGTCTCACCCGATCAGTTGAAGGCTATCAGAGAAAAGACTAAGGTCTTTCAAATGGGAAAGAATTCCGGTTCCACGCTGTAATTCAAAAGTTCTGCCTGAATTTCCATCCTTTGGACTCAGGGATACAAGAACTTTTGTCAGAATCTTGAACTTGCCAGGCCCATAATCATTTGAGCTGATTTCTTAAAATCTCTCTCTCTCTCTCTCTCTCTCTCTCTCTCTCTCTCTCTCTCTCTCTCTCTCTCTAAAATTACTTTTGATTCTGTGTCTCTGAAAAGCCCTAACTCATATAGAAGCCATCAGACTGGCTTGAGCAAGGGCACAACCTGGTCTGATTTGCATTGAAAAAAAAAAAAAAGAGCAAAACCTCTCAGACTGGCAGGAGAGAGAACTGACTGTTGGTGGAAGGGGAGCCAGGAGATGTCTCCGTTCTGAAGGCGGAACTAATTGCCGCCTGAATATGGCTGGAGACCGCTGGATTTGGGGAATATTCTGGAAGATTTTCAAACAGCTCAGACAAAGGATGCAGGGGAAACTGATGAGTCAAGGCTTGCGTTTTGAGCGTAAGTGGCTGGATGAGGGGTGGGCTCTATAAATACGACAGTCCTGGAAGCCCGGATGTGGAGCAGAGTGAGGAAAAGCAGAGGAGGGCAGAATGTACTAAGGGGTACTTTAAGTTTTATTTTTAATTTTTATTTATTTATTTACTTTGTTTCAGTGCAGGAGATTTAAACTAAGGTCTTTGTTGTACTGACTTACATGCTAAGCCTTTAAAAAATTATTTATTTAGGGATGGGGATTTGGGAGAATGAGAAAACGGGGACGGGGGAGGATTTGGGAACTTGTTGCGGTACCTATGTTACACCGAGACAGTACCACGCAGGGCAAGTGCCAGTTGGTGAGAAGAAATTAGGAGTCCGTTATTAGCTGGCGACTGAGAATGGGCTCATGCCCCAGAGCACTCTCTGTGTGGAAGCAGGGATTTGGTGGGATTTATAAAGGCAAAACCCGCAGGAGTGGGAAGGGCCACAGGAACAAAGGGCAGGGCCAAGTGTGGGGGGCTACAGAACAGGAAGCAGCAGCAGATTACAGGATCGAGTGACAGGAAGCGAACAATGACAATAGACTATCAGGGATTTAAAATTTATGCCTTGTGCCCAATTTTGGGCGGGATTTCCGCTAGCAGCGGGGGTAGGGGGTTGGGGGGGCGGGGTGCGGAGTCTCCTGGTCGTGAGGCAACTATGCAAGAAAAGTGACGGGATAACGAAGACAGCACGGCGGAGCTCTAGCCGCTTCATCTAAGTGCACAGAATTCTCAAGTTTATTGTAGCCATTGTGTATCATGTACTAATGAAAATGGGGGAAAATTTATTTATTTGGTTTTGATTTTTTGAGACAGGGTCTCAGTAAGTCACTAAATTGTCCAGGCTGGGCTCAAACTTAGGATCCTCCTGTCTCCACCTCCCAAAGTGTTGGGATTAGAGGTGTGTGCCTGCCTACCTGGCTAAATTTTATTTTGGACAGACCAGTTTCATGATGTCCATCAGCTGTCCATATGTGGTTGTCACATAGACTGTCAGACGCAGGGATGTGGCTGGACATGAGGCTCCCTTGGGTAACCAAAGGAAGTGGAGCTCACTGATCCACCGTGTGGTGGGGGTTGGTTAATACCAGTGAGTGGGAGCCAGAATATCTGGACTCAAATCCCAACTCCATGCTTAATGGAATGAGCTTTGCCACATTTATCTTCTCAACTGAAAATTAGAGATGTTAAAAAAAGTCTATCTTTTTTTTTTGAGGCAACTCTTGCTCTGTAGTCCAGGCTGGTTCTGAACTCACTATGTAGCTCAGGCTACCCTCATAACAATCCTCCTGCCTCAGTCTCCTGAGTGCTGGGCTTAGAGATGTCCACCATCATGCCTGGCTTAATAAACATATCTTATTGAAGTGACATGACGACTACATTAGTTAACACATCATGTTGGCCAGGATTCCCTAGAGGAAGAGAACCAATAGAATCTGCACACAATTATGAAAAGGGGATTCATTGGACTGGCTAACAGGGTCAGAGGGCGGATTGTCTTACAATGGCTGGTTGTGTATTGGACATACAGATAATATGGTAGCTGCTTAGTTCAAGAAGCTGGCAGAAGAACCAATGACACAGCCCCAGTCTGAGGCTTTGAAGCCGCCGGGGGTGGGACTGCATGGAAAGGCTGAGGGAGCTGCAGCGTGACGCCTGTGGGCGACGCAGCAGCACAAGATGTGACAGCCCAGGCAGAGCCCAGCTCGCCCGTGCTGGCGGCTTCCTCCTTCTTTGGTTCCATCCGGGGCCCTGCCTTGTTGGATCTTGTTACCCACTTTCAGAGTCTGCCCCTTGAGTTTGGTGTCTGGAAACACTCTCAGAAACACCCTCAGAAATACGCTTTCTTAACTTCCTAGGTGTCTCTCAATCCAGTCAAGTTGATAATCAAGATAAATCATCACGCATACAAAGTGCTTGGAAAGCTCGTGGCAGCGTTATGAAAGTGTTAGGCAAATTTTATCTGTGACTGTAATCAGAGTTCAGTTTTCTTTTTCTGGCTCATCAAATCCATTGCTGGGTGGAGACAAGGAGTCTAGGGTTGTTTCCCAAGCCTGCTTCCTTTGCATTGTTTTTGATTGCTGGCTCAAAGAGGCCACACTATGAGCAGGAACCAGAGTGAAGAAGCCAGTGTGTGTCTGGTTTTCCCGGGCAGTGAGCACTTTCACTACCAAGAAGCCAGATGCAGCTCCATTCCGTCAAATATTGCCTTTGCCTTCTCTGCTGTGTTTATTTTCTCTACTGTGTTTATTTGTTTATTTTTGCCTACTCTTGGTAGACAGATCTAGGAAGACCAGAGTTTTTGACCATTTGCTCAGGGATTAGCACCTGGAAGGTACTCAGCTCAGTAGGTATATGAAAAACGAATGACATTTTTTGGTTCTTATTGCTTTTTTCCATGTTACTTATTATTTTTCTTCCAACTTTTTTTCATGAGAAAGTCTCATAGAGGGTTGAGCCAGGCGTGGTGGTGTGTGCCCGTAATCCCAGCACTCTGGGAGGTCAAGGCAGGAGGATCATAAATTTGAGCCTAGCAACATGGTGAGACCTTGCAACTTCGTGAGATCTTGGTGTGACCTCATCTCAAAATCGAAAATAAAAAGGACTGGGTGATGTAGCTCAGGGAGAAGTCCCAGGGTTAGATCTTCAGTACTGTAAGAAGAAGAAAAAAAATTAAATGTTAGTATGACTCCTGAACCTTTCTAATATGTGTGTTTATTAGTTTTCATGGAAACCAACTTCTTCAATGATATGGACATTCAGAGGAAGCCTCTGATGGCGATTTCAATTTTGACCTTGGAAATCTACTCTGGAATTGACATCTGCTGTTTCGAAAGTGATGGCACTTCCCTTGCTGTGGGTTGTCCACTCTGTTCCCCTGCCAGTCTATGTGTGGGGAGCATTCCACTCCAATTGCAGATTCCGATCACAGATTTTTCTGCTCAGCAATGCTTGTCGATGAGAGGCATCGAGAGCTATGCAGGGTGGAAGTTGATACATGGCCTAGTCAATCTATGACTTATGAGGCCTATTGCAAGTCCAAGGCGCTTTATTGATTCTGCAGAATGGACTGGAAACTGACCTTCATCTCGCAGAACCCTCTCGCTGGCCCCGTCTGCTTATCCCAGTGGAGCACTTGCATCATGCTGCTGTGTTCCAAAATCATTACCTTTTATTCCCCTTTATATTCCATCATGATTTTACCATACGTAGGCAGAGCGGCCAAATTGATGTCTTTATTTAGCACAGAAGCTTTCGTCCTGTTTCAATGTCATTTTTTTCAGAGGCAGTTAAGTTTATCCTCTCACTGCGTGGATTTAGTCCATAGATACCATTTCCTTAGAAATGTAAGTGTGGTGTCAAAAAAGTTCCTTTCATCTTGACATTTCACACGTTGAATGGTCACCTTCAGTGCATCGCATCATCAGGAGTATTTTTAAAGTGTTTGCCAATTGTCCCAGTCAGCCTGATCTTCATTAGGACCCCTGTCTGACTTCTCATTGGTGCTGGTACCAGCCGCTAGCTACATCGCTGCACATGGTTGGAGTTCAGTATGTGATGGTTGAAGTTGAGTTTAATATTCATTCCCGAGGCTACACAGAAAGGTGCATTGACAGTCTGCCACTCTCAGTTCTGCCTCTTATCTGTGGAATGATGGATAGGCTGAAATAGGACTCTCCACAGCAGCTACTCTCTTTGTTCTTGAATGCAGGTGTGGAGTGGACTTTGAGATACTACCTGGAAAGGAAGTTCTTGTTTCTGGATCCGGTTAGGATCCACTCATTGGGTGTGCAAATGCTAAGCTTGCATTCTGGCACTGGAGGGTGGACTTTTAGATTTTAAAACTTTAGAATTTACGTTCTAAATTGTAAATATAATTTGAGATATTTAAAAGATTCTAAAAATTTAGAATACAAATGCTGAAATAATAGAGTCTTCTAGATGGAAGGCAACTTCTTTCTTTGTCTTCTTTTCTTTCTTTCGTTCGCTTTCTTTCTTTCTTTCATTTTCTTTCTTTCTTTCTTTCTTTCTTTCTTTCTTTCTTTCTTTTTTTGAGGTAGAGTCTCACTCTGTAGTCTAGACTGGTCAAGCGCTTACTATGGAGAACAGGCTGATCTAGAACTAATGGCAATCTTTCTGCATCAGCCTCCTAAGTGCTGCGTTTACAGGTGTGTGCCACCACACCCGGCCAACGTGGTGCTAGAGAATTAAACCCAGGGTCTTGAGCTTGCTGGGCAGGCACTTTAACCACTGAGCTATTCCTTCAGCATCTCAGCTTATTAGTTCTAAAAGAAGAAGTTGATTTGATTAGGCAGGTAAATTATGAGGGGCTACAGTGAGTGCCAGTGGCCCATCTAGAAGGAAGTTCATGGCTGCCAAGCTCTGTCACAATATTGGAGGTCAGTTTGGAGGTATCTACTTGATTTCCTGAGCTCTTATGTAAGAGAAAACATTCAAAACAAACTTGACTTCTTTGTCTGAGGTTGATATGATGTTCCTGCAGTGGCCAACCATGCAGGAATGGAGCCTACGACTGACTATGCTTGTGAGAAACACACACCACATCACTGTTTCATGGCTGTTTCACTGAGAATTGTCCCATTTTAATCAGGTCTTTGCTGTTGCTATGTTTAGTTCACCTGAGGGGAGAGAAAATTGAACTGAGCAACAGAGGATATGTAGACAATAAAAAAAATCAAATAAACATTTCCCCCCCTAAGGTGAAAAGGGGAGAAAGAACTCAAATAAAACCTTCTAAGAATGATGATTCCTTCAAAATAAATGTCATAGCCCTTGTTTTGGTCTGGCATGTCATCACTATTACTTGGGTACCAGATGGAGAGATGGATGTAAGGCACTGATGCTGAATCAAAGGGGGAAGGGGGCAGGGAGACTCCTGCTACTTGTCAATAGAACTGCTGACTGTACATGTGGGTGGCACAGTAGTATTTTTATTTATAAATATATAAAAATTGTTATTATGTAGTATGTTAAATAAAAAGTGCTAAGGAGAAAAAATCCAGGAAGGAAAGGGGAAATAATTTTGGTGACACGCCATCTCCAACAGCCATGAAACATCTTAAACAGTTTCTAAGTTTATAAGGTGTACACTAATACTGAATAATGAAAGTTTGTTCATTTTTTCTACATATGGAGACTTTTGGGGCACCTGCCCATTGAATTTAGTGCTTACATAGTTTTTTTCCATTGCACTATTTTTACTTCAAATACTAAGACTATACTATTTTATCTTGAGCAAGCAAATTTTTTGTTGTTCCATATTATATGTTTTTAATATTTTTAAAATGTGTCATTAAGTCTTGGTAAAATAAATGAGGTATTAATTTATTGAATGACCTTTGGGACACCCTTTGATTGCAAGCATCAAAACAAGAAAACAAGGTAACAATCATGGTGGCGAAGTATCAGCCTTTTCTTTTTTCAATCTGTCTTCAGTCATTTGGAGATTGCCCCAAAGTACACAGATACATGTTGGACCCGTTTTCCTTAACTGAATTATAGCAATCGTTTTATTTTTCTCTAGAAAGAATCAAGATGTAGGAAAGGATATTTGTCTGCTTTATTTCTTAATACAAAAGCCAGGGCTGGAGAAATGGCGCAGCAGTTAAAGCACCTGCTTAGCCAGTGCAACCCCCTAAATTTAAATCCCCAGCACCACATAAACTGGGTGTGGTGGTGCACACCTATAATCCCAGCAACAGGAGGAGAGAGGATTGCGGTGAACCCAAGGCCAGCCTGAACCCCCCCCCATTGAGTCAAGACCTGCCTGGGCTACAGTGAGACAGTTTGAAGAAAAAAAAAAAAAGCTAAATCGTGGCATCTGATTTTAATTGTAATTTAAATGACTGAAGATCAACGAGCAAATTTGCTAAGTAAAATCTAATTTTAAAGAGGCATCTTTCCTTCTCTCTTTTATTTAATATATTCATTCAGTTCATTAAAAGGTTTTTTTTTTGGTTTTGGGGCTTAGTTGAAATAGTTTTTGAAGCATGTTTCTTAAGAGCAAACAACACCAAGAGTTATTATGTTTTAAGTTTTTTAACCTTTTGCAATTTATGATAAAGTTAATGATTCATAAAACACCGATGTTTGGGATTGAGGGAATGGGTATGGAAACAGAAACAGAGTTGGGTCCTTTGTGGAGCAGCTGCAGCTGGGTGGAGAAGCTGATTTTAAATGACAATCAGCTTTGAAGTTACTCAGCTCAAATATCTGCCAAATCTCAAAGGCTAAAAAGCCAGGGAGAATGGAGAGCTCTCCTGTGGTCTACACTGACTTTCTGTGCATAATAATGGAGAAGGAAGGGAGAGAGGCCCAGATGTCAACAGGAAGCCCTTGTACACTTTGTTGTGGACAGTCCTGAACCCAGGCCAGATCGCTAGAGCCTGGGACGACTTTCCCTTCCCTGGCCAATAAAGCTGTGAAGATGTAAACAAGAGTGCGCACGTTGTGTTAACAAGAATAACTGGGATCATCCAGGTAGACTTAGTTTGATTGCATCCACCTTGTCTTGGGTGCGGAGGAGACGCAGGGAAGCAGGGGCGATTTGCAGTGGGAGAGGAACTTGGTTGCGGCCTTAAAGAGGAAAAAAGGGGACACAGCCAAGAACCGTGGGCACCCGGTAGCGCTGGGAACAACTCTCAGTTGACTGCGAAGAAGGAAGCAGACTTCAGTGCCTCAACCGCGAGGGACTTAATGCCACCCACTCTGCATGAATGAAGTAAACGCTCTTCACTACAGCTTGCAGAGAGGGACATGATCCTTCGAATAGCTTTGTTGTAGTAATGGCAGGACCTGCATCGGACCTCTGACCTATGAAACTGTAAGTCACTATGTTTGTGATGATTTGTTGGAGCGCACGGTTGTAGAATGAGGGCAGACAGATCCAGGGGGCTGTCATGTGGGTAGGACGGTTGCAGCACTCAGATTGTATTTATGTGGAATAAGGAAATTCTCTATTTGTACTTAGTATCTTGAAACGTTCATTATTGACAATTTGGGCAGCAGCCAGGCTAGTTAAAATCATAAATGAAAGGACTGGAAGGACACAGTTACACAGGAGTCAGGGTTGTGCCTGTTTTCACAGAGCCTAGCTTTCTGTTTTCAGACAGGAGTACAAGGTATGAGATCGAGTCTTGATGTTGGGGAACTTAGAAAAAAATTCAAATTTTGTTAATGAACTATTTCTCTTGTTTCTGGGTAAATGTTATATGTACATACATTAATTGCAATTGCTGAAAGTTCTTGCAACAATCAATCACTTGTCATGGAAAAGTGACTGCTTGGCAATTAGGTCAAATATGGATCAACTCTTGGTTTTTCCTCCACAGTTAATTTAACAAGTTACCCGACCACTGTCTGAATATAATTCTTTTAGCCCACCTGCTATTCGTGAATGACTCCCCTCTCTTCTTGGGGCCCCCGATGGCCTCCTGCTTGTTCTTCTCTTGCCTAGGGGGTCCTCTTGGGCATGCAAAACTTGTGTGTTCAGGACTGACGCAGCGATTACATGAAAGGACACAGGAACGTTCTGACTGGTTGTACCTGGGTCTTTGCTAAGGGCTAAGTCACATGGTGATTTCACTTACTCAAAATCCTTTTTTTTCCAGAATATAAAGTACTGAGAGTGGCAGGGTCTGAGAGACCATCTGTGGGGAACGTGGAGTAGCTTAGGCCTTACTTAGGTCCTCTCACCATGGCCTTGAGTCTTTACGTGTTAAACACAGTTAGTTAAGCTGACTTGGCTCAGCTAGGCCATCGCCATATCAACCTTGAGATCCTCCTTTAATGCAACTGCTTGGCAGAATGCCACTTTTGCCTGTACAACTATATGAATGCTGGGTTCGTCTCTTGAGGTGATTTGTTCCTGCTGTGTATTCTCCTCTGCTTAAATAAAATATGGCCGAACTTCCTGCAGTGCCTCACTTTCCTCTTCAGGCTCTCTGGGTCTGAACTTGTAGCCTTGAACTCTGGGCTATAGCTTTTACACCATGAAAGTCACATATCGGCCTGAAGTTGTCCATCCTGTGTTGATCCGTACCCATCCATAGGTGCCAGTGGGTGTGTATGTGACTGTGTGTTGTGTATGAACCGGCCAGGCCCTTTCTTCAGGCCCAGACAAAGCATTTCAGGGCTTTTATGGACCTAACTAAGTTCCTGTCATATTTCTATGTTGAGTCCCCACTCCCTATCATGACTGTATTTGAAGATATGGCCTTGAAGGAGGTAACTAATGTGCAGTTTTGTAGAATCCTGACCTCTGTCTATAAATACAAGCAGCACACAGTTATGCACAACTGGATGAGTTCTTTCGGTTTTTGCTTCCAGAATAATGGGGCTTATTAAAGTACTTTGGATTTTGGAGCTAAATCTCTAAAGAACTTTAATAACTAAATAAAATTTAAATGCCATTAGGACTCACATAATTATCATAAAGCACTAGAGATATTTTGAATGTCAATAAATTGAGTCAGCTATTTTGTTCTGTTTAAGATTTCTACTGAGATGTTAACAGACAGAAAACCAGTAAAAATACTGTAGGAAATTTATTTTTGTTTTAATATTTTTAAATCTCATATTGCTTGTCTAGGAGAATGTGACCATAAGGGAGTTTTAGAGTAGTTTATTAGCTTTTGGAATACAAGTCAGCTTTGTGAAGTACCTAATTATACTAGATGTTGGTGCCATTGACATTCTACAAGATTGTTATAGAACAGTTCATGGGTGGCACGTGTACACTATGGTTTAATCTGATGTTCATTCTTTTCAAATGTCGAGATAATTTAGAAACTACTGTAAAATAATTAGCATGGGAAATGCATAGTGTTTCTTAAGTAAAAATATTATACACACATACACAAAATATATTAAGTGGGAAAGAGGGTACAGGGAGTACTGTCAAATGGTAAAATGACATATATATTTAATGATAATTCTTTATTATCAGTGAAAGGAAAGATGGGTTAGCAAAGAGAGTGATACGAAGTGCTTAGGTCTGTCTGAAAGACCTAAGGATTTGATTCAAGTGTTCTAGTTTATTCATTTTTACTTAAGCTGTGTAAAACACCAGGGCAAGCATTGTATTAATCATTGTTCCATTGCTGGGATAGAATACCTGACACCCACAACCTAAAGGAGGAGAGGTTTATTTTGGTTCATTTTTAAAAAAATTCAGTCCATAATCAGCTGGCTCCAAGGCAGAGGGGCGTGATGTGTGAGCCTCCCGGAGAACCGTGTCATGACCCCTGGCAACCAGGAGACAGGAGTCGCGGGGGTCCCACTTCATAGTCACATCTCCGGTGATCAGCCTCTGTCCACCAGCCCCGTCTCTGAATGTGAGGCTTTTGGTGTGGACATTTCAGATTCACAACAGATGTTTTACACGTAGAATTTTATCTAATCCTTCAATGCCTCAAAGAAAAGGTGTACAATGGAAAATATACAATTTTAAAATCAACGAATATTTATTATTGACCTCTTACATGATTAGCAACAAGAACTATGGAATTCAAAAATGACTGTGATTTGTTTTCTGTTCTTTAAAATCTCAGAGTGGAAATCGTCGATTTATTAGTAGAAAAAAGTACAGTTGAGAGGTGTGAATGAGAAAGTGTCACTACTGATTTCTAATCACAACTGATTTGTAGGTAGGCATATCTCCACATTGTCACTATATTTCCCAGGATTGAAGGATTGTAGGATGAGGATGACTCACATCTTATTTGAAATAAAAAATTTATTGTAATTGCTAAGATAGAAGATTTGAGTGTTCTCACTACAAAAAATGATGTATGTGAGGCAATGTGTGTCAAACAGCTTTATTTAGCTATGCTGTATACAAAGAACACATTGTGTTATACACCATATATATTTATTTGTCAGTATTAAATAAACAAAACCATATTTCATTCCAAAATGTAGATTTACCCTCTTCACATTGGACAAATGTTGTTGCCAGGATATAGTTTTGGAAAGTCATAATAATGGATTTGAGAAGGCCAGTGGCCTGGAAGTACCTTCTTGACTCCTCCTTTGTGACATCCTGGTACACACTAGTGAATCCTGAGGGCCTATCTCTGGTGCTGTGATTTCCTCAGAGGTCTCTGGAAGGAAACAAGTGCTGGAGATGTAAGGAGTCATGGTCCAGGTTTCTTCTGAGATCTGCCACAGTGGCTGCTCTCATTGGAATGGGCTTTCTCACAATCTAAGTTAGCCTGGAGCTGGATGCAGCTGACTCTGGGATTCAGTTCTCCACTGGCGCACATCTGGTGAGAGTGGCTGGCTCTCTGACAGTCTTTCTGTCTCATGACTGACTCTGCACAAGGGTGTCTTATTCATGCAGTGGCTTGTGATGCTTATAGCCTGTGTGGGTGACACAGGAAAAATTCACCATGATAATGCAGGAGTCACTGCCATTCTTGAATAACTGTGGCTCTCAGTCTTCAGATGCATGTGAGAACTTCTAAAACCTCCTCTTCTTGGATATTAGCAGACCAATTAAGTCAGAATGGTTGAGGATGTGTTGTGGGCATTAGTATATCTTGAAGTCCTCTCATGTACATCTAATGCAAGGCCAGTCTTGCAAATTATAATTTAATATGACTCAAGCTGTCCCCATTGAGTCATTAGAAGAGGTGATTAATTTTGAAAGGAAACCAAGAGAGAGATAACACAGAGCATTAACATAGGAAAAAAATAAACGTTTTCAAAGGTTGAAATAGAACAACAGAAAAACTACAAAGAAAAGTTTCGGAATTTTACTGTTCATTAAAGAGTGAAAAAAGACAGTTCACTGGAGAGAAGCTGGGTATTGTTTTGGAAAAACAAATGGAGTAAGTAGCTTATAACGCAGACAATAGGAAATGGAAATCAGCAATGAAGATGCTTGACAGGGAGGACTGAGAGGAAAACAGAACAAATAGAGGACAGGGAATAGTGAACGTGCTTGAATAGAGCTTTTCCCCAAGTGGAAAGAAGACTTAAATCTAAAATTTAAGAAAAGGATTTATGGCTCCCAAATTGCACCAAAATAACACAACATATAGTTGATTATTTGGTTTAATGATGGAGCTCTTAAAGAGTCCTGTAGTTGAGGAATTGTGCATTATTCCCTCAGGAAAAGGAAATATTTTTTGGAGAATACAAGAGTCAATGGGTGTACCAGTAAGTCTCACCCAAAATGGTGAGGATGAGTTGAAGAAATCTACATATTTATATCTATATGTATTTTTATATCTCTCAACATATCTACAGTCATATAAATGACCTACAGATTATAATGGTTTGATTTATGATTTTTCCATTTTACAATGGTACCAAAATAATAAACATTCAGTAGAAACTATTGTTTGTATTTTGTTGTTTTCCTGGGCTCCTGATGTGCAATGCAGTAAGCTCTTGGCATGCTGGGCTGTGGAGCCAGCTGCAGCTCCCCATCTGTTGTGTGATCACTAGGGTGAACAACAGATACATTTTGTGTGACTAAGCTATGATATTAAGCAGGTTAGGGTATTTGATTTTGTATTCTTGACTGAAAGTATTTTCAACTTGCAATAGATTTATTGAGGCACATCCCCACAGTAAGCTGGGGAGCATTGATGTCTCTGTGTATGTACATATACTCACACATGTGCCCTCACACAGGCATTTCCTGATAGGTAACTATCATTGGATTAAGAAATACCTAGTAGATTAGTGAAGTGCACTCCTGGATTTGTATGGGTGAGTCATGGAGGTGTGGCCTTGGGTCCTGTGTGGTCCCTGGCCACTTCCCAGCTGCTGTAAGTGGAGCACCTCTCCTTCCCCATGATGTTTCTGCTTTGGAGTCAGCCAATCATAGACCAAGAACATGAACCAATTAAATCTTTTCTCCTTTAAGTTGTGGTGTTGGGTATTGTGCCCAGGAGAGAAAAACCTGACCAATACATATATGTGTCTAAAAAACCCCTCATATTAAAAATAATTAAGATAAAGTATGTAATTTTAGATTTAAAAAATCTAGAAATTTAAAGCCATCTCACCAAAATCCAAGAGGAAGTGGACACAAAGGCCTGAGAAAAACATATACAGATGCCTTTTTTCTTGGTAGAATGTGGGTAGGTGGCCATGTAGTAACAAATTGGGAGTAATATTTTCATATGGTGCTGGGGGACACTAGTACGCAGATAAAATATTTTGGTTGGCAGCACAACTACTTAAGCTAATGAATGGAGAAAAGTAGGTTTCATCATTCCTATTCAGCATAGGTATGTAACCATTAAGAGTACCGAGAGACATGGTTATTTTCCTAAAGTACCTAGGTGTGGTGAAGGCACCAAAATCTATGGAAAAGATAAATTGAACTTGTCACAAAGAGTGAAAAATGAGGGCAACACAAAATTGAGATTAAAGTAGTATATAAGAATAAATTCAAGTGTATTGTCACAATACGTGAAAAATATTGACTGAATTCCATAACAGGTCAGACATTCTCATGGAAGTTAAATTAAAAATGTACAAAGAAGATACAGCAATTGTCAGTGTAATCAAAATATTATAATTTAAATGCAGAAAATATATGACAAAACTCTAAAAAATAAAAATGATGTAGTTTAAGAAAAATTATTGGTAGCTTTTATTAAACTCCCGAGGAAAAACATTAACAATTTATTCAATAGAAACCTGGGTACCTTACATTTAAATTACACAATTAAAAGCTCAAAGCAATATATACAATTTTTAAAATGTATGTTCAAAGAGCAAGCTTTTTTTTAGTTTATATGTGTGTACTTATCAAGAAATGAATAAGCTCGTAATGTATTCAAAAGATTTTGCAAGTCACATTTGTAATTACAGCCAATAAAAATAGAAATCAACAGTATAATTATTGTAAAATCTTAGCTGCTTGTAATTTAAAAACATAAACCTTCAATTAAAGAAGAAATTTAGTATATCACAAATTATCTAGGCAGGAAAATTTCAAAAGATCAACATACATTATAGTTTATGTGATATAACCATTATTTTATTCAGAAAAATTATTATTAAGGGAAGCCTTCATAATAAAGATAGCAGCTATTCAATTCAAACTATGAAAAGCTTGGTACAATATACTGACAGAATGAAGGTAGTAATAACCAGGGATGTAAAAGATGAAAGAATTAGAAAAATACATTGTGAAAGGACAAATTATATCCTAAAAGTAGGGGCCTTTAGAAAAAGCAAAACACATATTATAAAAATTATGAAAGAATAAATTTATTCAATACAGAACCATAGTTGACAGTATCATAGGTACTAAAAATAAATGATATGTAAGAAAATGTTGTCTGTATCTCTTCCGAAGATCATGTTTCATCGATAAGCTGTGTCTGATTGCAGTATCCTGAGTATGTGTGTTTCCCTCCCAGCTTAAGCATTTTGCAAGCTCTACATCCCCATCGTTGTTGGTACTTAAATTTAGGTCTGACAACTTTCTTCCTAGTACAAACGTCTTGCGTTGTCTTCAGACTACCCCCGTCTTTCAAATAGTACTATTTTTTAGCAATCAGAAAAGGCTGTTTGTGGTTGAATCCCAAGAGCTGGCTATATCAAGGAGGAAATCACTTCACAGAGGCAATGTGTGTGTTTGTTTTTCTAGACTAACACTGCAGGCACCAAATGAATTCCTCCTGGCTTTTATTGCACCAGATACAGACAAGAGTGAGCGCTTTCTCCCTTATTGACAACTTTATTCTTGAAACTTAGCTGTGTGGCACGGTTCAGGTTTTCAGACTACAAGTGTCATCATTGAGCGGGTTGGCATGTCTTTTATAAATGTGAGGAATGAATTTTATTATGCTGCTAGATTATTCATGAAGATATATTAAGGGACTTCACCTTTGGCATAGAAAACATAACAACTGCATGAATGTGTGTGTTCTAACTCTTGAGTACAAAATCAGTGTCTCAATGTTGAAGGTTTTGAGAAATAACTGGAAATGGGATCCATGACTTGGTTTTTCTTTTTTGAGAAAGAGTCTCACTCTGGAGTCCAAGATGGTCCCGAACTCACTGTGTAGCCTAGGTTGGCCTGCAACACACAGCGATTCTCTTGCCTCAGCCTTCCGAGTGTTGGGATTATGGGTGTGCACCACCACCACTGGCCTATGTGGTTCTGAATCATTGATAGTGCCTAATAATTGCTAGGCAACTTCTCTGCTACTACTCTAACTCCTGTGCTAGTCCTCCAGCCAAATTCATGACTTTAGAACTGACCTAGGACATCTCCAAATTCAAAACGCAGAGACCAGACATAGTAACTACTGATAAAATGCCCAACGTGGACTGTTACCACTTCAAAATGTTATGTTAGGATACTGACTTTTTTTCTACTTCCCTCTTATATTTTTCCCACTTAGAACCCCTACCAAGGTTTCTAATTCTAAAACAAGGTTCTGTCTCTTCCGTATAACCAAGTACAAACCTCCTTTTTTGCTGTGCTGCCTGGTGAAGAGCTTCCACAAGTGCAAAACATCTGGTAGCTTTAGTAGTTTCTAGCTAAAAGACTTCTACTGATTCCTGGAGTTTGACTAATATATTACAAAAGATTGTAGTGCTACTGGAGCTGTGAGTTTGTTACAAAAATAGTGTTCTCAATCTAGAACCCAATTTTACAATAGGGAAAAGTACATGTATACATTTGAAGATTTTTTTCTCACTACCTATGTCCACTGGTTCTTTTTCTTTTTTAATGCTTTTCCAAAGCAAGAAAATAAAACAGGCTCAGTGAAAAGAATTACTCCTAGGGTATATGATTTTAGTTCACCTGTTGGTCATAGTCTGAGTTAAATTATCTGTTTGAATTTTGTATTATATTCTGTCTATATACTTTTACATACTTACAGACAAAAAAGCTTTGTTCTGATGAAAATCCCTGGATGAGTAACTTAAGCCCCGAATTATGACAGACAGAATTATCTGAGTTACTATGCTGTACTTATCACAAACCCCCATTTTCCGATGCAGCAGGATGGAGATGATTGAAAATGTTATTTATTATTTAAGAGATGTATCAGCCGAGAAAGGTATATAAACTAGTACATATATTTTCAGGTGATTAAATAAAACATAAATACTAAGCTGAGTTGTTTGATAGCACAAGAAGCAATTTATAATGAGTATTTGACAAGGCTCTAGACTTTGCTCCTGGTTTACATCACTGAAGTCCAGGTAGCTTGGTCTTAAATTCTGTGGACAGGCCAGTAATTCTTTAAGCTGTTGTGGTGTCTCATCTTGATCTTGCCTTGGAAAAGAGAATTAGGTTGTTTAGTATCTTTATAAAATCACCATACATATTTGTTTTCTTTCTGAGCTATCTTAATAATAGTTTAGGGGATACTTTCATTTATGCATGATCCTGAGAATGGTGATACTGATTTAATGACTTGACGAATACTTACTGAAAAAGAGTTGGGAGCACAAAGGAACTGTTTGAGGAGTTAGGATGGTGTCTGTCTTCTCATGTCTTCATGGAAAATATACAAAGTCTCTCTCAAGAGTATTGTGTGCACATGGGAATATTATGTGTACCAGGCCACTGTTTTCCCCCCATTCTATTGATATGCCGATTTTGTAATGTATAACGGTTACATTGAACTTGAGTGTTTTGTGCACATATGTGTTGCATCAAATTTACAAATCCCACATCCTTCCTCTTCCCACTAGTTCCCACAATCCCCACACCCCATTTAGTTCTATGAAATAACTGTACTCTGAGCTTCTCATATTAGAGAAGTCACTTGATAGTTCACCTTCGGCTTCTGACTCACTTCACTGACTATGATGGTCTCAAGTTGCCTCCATTTACCCACAATGCCTCAAACCTATCTGTCTTTATAGATACGTAGTACTCCATTGCGTACATGTACAGCGGTTTTTGTGTCCATTGGTCTGTTGATGGCACTGTTCTCTTTAATTCCTCCCATACCCAGATCCAACTGTACTTCTTAGTTCAACTTCAGTACTAAGAGATATCATTGATGCTTTGATCTAACCGTCTATCTACTTTGCCTGATAAAAATCCCCCATGTGTGGTTCAGACTAATTGTCTCTTTTATTTAAACTGCTGCTTGGGTTGTCGAAGGCATGAATAATATCTATCAGGTCATGCTGTGGTTTGAGTCTGGAGTGCCCCCCCCCCCCCCAATAGCCTCACTGACAGTTTATAATCTCTCTTTACCGGGGGGGGGGGCAAAGACCTGGGTGCCAACCTTTGTTCCTATAGTCTCCCCTCTCCTTAGCTTCATGAGTCGTCTAGACCCTACTTGACATAATTCACATTCTCCTCCATTCCCACCGTCCCAAGCTCAGCAAGTGATCCACTTCTAATGCCAAAGGAAAAATGGAGTCTTTCGCCGTTAGCTTCTTAAGCTTGTGCTGCTACAGCTCATGTTGCTTGGTCTCTACATCCACCTGTGACTCTTCCCTCTTAAGTAACAGAATAATCTCCTCCCTTTCATTTTATAGTTCAGTGCTATGGCCATGCTCAGAACTGTTCCCATAGTGACCTAGACCCACCAGTCTCCTCTCTCTTCCTTCATCGTCAGCTTCTCCTCCTCTCTTGACCCCTCCTCCTTGGTGTTTGCTCGCACGTTTACTTATATCCCTCTCCTTCACTTGGCAGCAGAAGTCCATTGCCTCTACAACTCTGTTTCTATTACACAGTCTCTCCTGACCTGCAGTCTGTCTTTCACTCTTTTTGGACCATCACTCCATCACCAATAAACTCCTGAGTACAAATCTCACATGAATAATGTTATATTAGTCTCTACCTTGACTCTGGTTGCATTTGATTTTAGGTTTCTGCTTGTTACCTATTTTAAACTTAGGTTTTCTCTGATATGAGAGACTGACTGATTCTAAGGTGTATTTGCTTCTGAATAGTTTTTGCACAAAACTGATTTTTAGACATCTATTATCATCAGGGATATAACTAATATCTGTATGCACTTGATTCCCAAGTCATTGTCTAAGGTACAGAACTTTCTTCAGTTTTAGGCCAAATTAATCTGTGGCCACCACAGGAGTCCAAATATTGTCCAAAACAGAAGCCGATTCTTTTATCTTCTGTTTTTTTCTCTTTCTATGATTCTTTTTCTCCAGTTATAGAGCATCAATTATCAAGATTTTCAAGATGGAAAACTGGACATAACGCTTGACCTCTATTTTTTTCTTATCTTTCATCTCTCAAATTCAGTCATATTTTAACTTTGGGTTGATTTTCTAATTCCTGTATATCATAAGTGTACCCAAGCCAGGAATGGTGGCTTATGCCTGTCAACTGACTACTCAGGGGGCTGAACCAGGAGGATCCCAAGTTTGTGGCCAGTTTGGGTAACTTAGCAAGACCATGTCTCAAAATGGAAAAAAAAAAAAAAGTGGCGGGGGATGTAATTCAGTGCAAGGCTTTGGATTCAATCCCCAGTACTAAAGGAAAAAGTATGTATTTATCTTAATTTCTGTTGAAACTACCAGTGTTCTGGACAAAATCTTCTCTTGGCATTGAATCTTGTTTTTTGCTTATGTAAGCCAGGTACAGTGCTGATTGCAACCACTTTCTCATTTATCACTGTGCCGTTGGACTTGGCCTGCTTCAATACAGACTACAAGGCAGAATGATGTTCTAAGATCCAGATTTAATTATAAAACTCATTTGTTTCAAACTTAAACTTTTGCATGTAAAATAAAACTCACATTTTCATCATGGCTTTCAGAGTATTCAGAATATGACCTGTGTATCTTTCTTTGTGGTTTCCTTTTTTGTTTCCTGAACACTGTAGACTCCAACTGTATTGAGATTTTTCTTTAAAAATTTTTGATTAATTTTTTTTGTAAACACATGAATTCCAAATTCTATAACACATTAGAGACATGGGAGTTGGGGAATCAGTGAACATCTGTACCCATCACTTTCTCAGAGGCTTACCCCTTTCCTAGCTGACCATTGCTTTTCTTTCTACCCTGTCATTCATGTTATGACATTTCATAAGAGGGATACCCCTCTATAGTCCATTTTTTTGTGTTTGGTCCACCAGACAAAGGATTAATATCTAGAATATACAAAGAAATCAAAAGTATAAACCCCCTAAAATAAATGATCTCATTAAGAAATGGACAGCTGAAATGAAAAGAAGCTTCTCAGAAGAAGTACAGGTGTCCAACAAGCATATAAAGAAGTGTTTGTTATCATTGACCATCAGAAAAATGCATATAAAAATAACATTGAGGTTTCACCTCACCACAATGAGAAAGGCCTACATCAAGAACTCGAAAGACAACAATTGTTGCCAAGGGTGTGGAAGAAAAGGAACTCTACTCCACTGTTGGTGGGAGTGTGATCTGGTACGACCATTATGGAAAAGAGTCTGGAGATTCCTTAGAAACATGAGAGTAGAAATTCCTTTTGGTCTGGGCATATTGAGCTTTAAAAAAATTATTCAAATGCCCAATTCTAATTTGGAATTCTGGTTCTGGAAGGTTTTCCCTTATTCTGCATGTTACAAAGTTTGTGTGGAAGCAGCAGCAACAAAATCCAAACATAACTCAACTTTTGACACAACTCACACCACCACAGAAGAGACATTTCTGGGTGTTGATATTATATACTTCAGTCTTTCTGTTATACTTGACGTCCAGCAGTTATTGGAAAATTATAAAACATGCAAAAGAAGTAAGAAGCAGTTCATTGTAGAGACAGTGCAGCCAGCAGAACAGGGACTAACTATGACCTAGATGAAAGAATTATTACAAAAAACCTTTACATATGAGTAATATTAATGGCTCATGTGGAAAAGAGTACAACATGCATATTGAAAATAGAGACTTTAATAGAAACAGGTAGAGTATAAGCAGGTGTCGAGTGATAAAAAACAAAATCATGGTATCAGATGATAAATTTCTCATAGTCTCATCAGATGATGCAATATAGCTGAGGAAAGAATCTGTGAACTTGAGGGTGGAACAATACAAGTGGCCCCCACTGAAATACAAAGAAAAGAGAGAGGAAAAGAACAAAACATCTAAATGCTTTGGTGCTACATAAAGTGGACTAAAATATAAGCAATTTGAGTTAAAAAGAGAAAGTAGGGAAGAAATATTTGAAGAACTGATGGTAGAGAATTGTTCAAAAGTTAAACATTAAATAACAAATACAAGACAATCAGAAAACCCTGAATTAGGAAGTAAAAAATACAAATATAGGCATATAGTTTGGCTGTCAGTCAAATTACTGACACCAAAAATTGAGAGAAAAATTGGGAGACTGTCTTAGTTACTTTTTCATTGCTGTGACTCAATACTCAACATCTACAACTTAGGGAGGAAAGATTTATTGTAGCTCACAGTTTCAGAAGGCCTCAGTCCTGTTCATGGATGGGCAGCTGGAAAATGATGGAAACACATGGTGGGACCACAGCTGGAGCTGGAACTGGAGTTCCTGGGGCAGAGATCCTTACAGCATGATGAAAGAGAGACTGGGAGGGGAGGAAGGGCGGAACCAGCACACGCCCCTCCAGGTCATCCCCAAGAACCCACCCCTTCCAGCCAGGCCCCACCTCCCAACCCCCCACACAATGCCCATAGGAGCATGTGACTTCTGGGGGACACTTCATATCCAAACTACTACAGAGGCAGTAAGGGAAAAGGGGCAGATTTTAGCAACTAGAATTACAGCTGATTTCTTATCAGAAATTATACAACACAGAAAACAATAGTGTACCTAATGACAGTTATTTATTTTTTTAAAGACAAGGTCTTGCTCTGTAGCTCAGGCTAGTCCTGAACTCACTATAGAGCCTAGGCTGGCCTTGGATTCATGGCAATCCTCCTATCTCAGCCTCCTGAGTGCTAGAATTACAGGCGTGTGCCACTACCCTCAGCTTATGTGGTGCTAGGGAATCAAACTTGGGTACTTAGCACTTGACTTACCTAGCACTTGCTAGGCAAGTGCTTTAACCACTGTGCCATTCCTCCATCCCAATAACAGTTACCTTTATAGATGTTTAAATTGTGTCAACTGTAACCAGTGGAACCAACTCCTGTGGGATTGTGTATCCTTTTGATATAATACTAGTTTTTAAAAATGTGTTCTGTAGTTTTTCTGCTGAATGAAATTTCAGTCAAATTTTATCCATTTCCTGTTTTCTGCCTGAAATTGGTCACTTTTCTGTGAAATCCTTGTTCCTTTTAACACCCAACAATCTGAGTGTAAGGGATGTCCATTTGACTAATACTTGTTTGTGTTCGATATGTTATTTCCATTCCTTTTCAGTAACAGGGCTATGAAGTATATCTCCATAAGATAAAATATGTAAAAAAGGCTCACAGACCATTCCAATTTACAGAATATTTACAGAATATTTTTATTTCACCTTATGTATCTTGTATTTCTTTTTTCTTTCCCCTATACAGATAATTTTGTCCTCAATGACTTCAAAAACCATTTTTTGCATTAATTCATGCTTCACACACAAAATTAAGCTATCAGTCAAACTAATGGCACCAAAGATTAAGATAATAAATTGAGAATAATGATTCTGTTGCATCTACCAACAATTGGTCTGAGAGAAGGATTGGCTAATTAGTGGAGGGTCCACCTGAGGTTTTGGCAGATAAGGTATCTGACTACTGGGATGTGTTGTGGTATATGCCACAACAGGCAGGTAGGACACCTTTTCAAGAAGAGGAGGAGATAACTGAAGATGGCCTCAGATGATAAACTGAGTAAAGCAATATCAAAAGACGGTAGACCAAAAAAACCAAAAAACCAAAAAAACAACAAAAAAACTTGTGATCCTTGAATTGTGATGTCATTCTGTGTTTGACTGAAGTTTTGTACTAAATGACGCTTGATTAAAGTTTGTCTACAATCAACCTTTTAAAACTTGGTTTCTATCATAGACATAATTTCTTCCTCCCCCAACTGTGGATATTTCCACATAGCTTCCTTTTTTCATGTCTTGAATTTAGCAGGACATCAATGAATTAATGATGTTTCTTTAACGTTGGCTGGGAACTAATAGCGGGAAAAGTAGACATTGCCTAAAAGAATAGTAGGACTTCTAAGGTTGGGTAATATGAGCATAAGTCACCTTATCTAAATTGTCAAATGATAAAATATTTCCTCAGACTATATCCCTGAATATTATTGCCTAAGGAAATATTCCAAAGTGCCAGATGTTTCATTACCCGAGTATATTTTTATAAAATGAAAATTCATTGATTGCCATCAGATGGAAATTAGGAAGAAAATCCACTATTTAAAACCATCTCACCAATTTATTTTGTCTGATACTTTAAAACATACAAGTATATACACATATGCTCATCTATTTAAATATAGATACATATGTATGATTTTCTTAAATATTTTATGCAATACCTTTTCACTCAAATTATGTTTCTATGGTTATGTTTTCAGTATTCTGAAAAAACCTGCTGTGTGTTTATGCCAAGCGCTGCAAAGGTAGTGTAATTATGTTTATAGAAAGTGAGCAGAATGTGTGTTTGAATTTCTTTTTAACATAAGGTTCCATTATCCCAACCATAAGGCATTAATAGGTGACCAAGATTCTTCTGTAGATTCAGAGAATCATTATTTCTTATTTTTGCTGGTGTTTTTTATTTCATTATATAGACTTGCTTCACTGTCTATGACTCTTAACCAGAGGTTAAGATATTCTCAGGACTTTCCAGGCATATGCAGAGGCCTATGTAGAAATCAATTTCCAGGAATAAGTTACAGCTTTTCAATCCTCTCATTAGACATCTTGATCTCCAGATAATTACTTTTAAACATTATTGCTAACTTATGGTTTATATATAAAATGATGCCTGGAGTCTCATGTGTTCTGAGGTGGGGCCTGGTTGGAAGAAATGGATCCCCGGGGGTGTGACTGGAAGGGCGTATTCTTGTCCACTCTCTTTTTGCACTTCTTGGTTGTATGGGATGAACAGCCTCCTAACCCCCAAGTTTCATTGCCATGTAGTCTCTGTCTTGTAGCCAGCTAAGCATGGACTAAACCCATTGAAACTGTGAGCCTGCCTTCCTCTTAGTTGCAGGGATCTGGTATCATGTACCAATGATGAAAAAATTAATATGCTAATCTGATTTTTAAAACTTTGCCATTATCTACAAATTCGGACATCTGTGATATTAAACAACTAACAGTATTTCCCAAAAACTTTACCCCCTTTTCTGGAAAAGTTTGTTTACTCTTAAAATAAAGGCAGCTTCATGGAAAGAATCTTCCAGGGAACGAGTAGCCTGGCCCAGTAATGAAAATTCTCTCAACTTGGGCTTTGAAGAGCTCAAATTCTGTTCTTTCCGCTAGCTGACAAGCTACTGATGTTCATAGGATGTGATGCGGTTGTCTTCAAGGCTGACATGGGGGCATGGAAATAGGGCAAGTTGAAAACCACTGCAAAACTCTGTGCTCTTCCTGAGGTGTAGCCCTTTTTCTGAAATAAATACTGGATTCCTGCAGGTCTGTGGTTAATTACAGAGGTTTGAACATGTTGATTCTAATAGTTAACATTTTTTTTTTTTTTTACTGGTTTTCTCATCTTAACAGAGGAGGGGATTTTTGGAGGTTTTTTCACTCCGTCATTTTCACTGACATCCTCTCTTCAGTCCCCCATTGAGTTTTCTTTGGATCCAAGTGAGATGGGTTGACAGAAAATATGCAAAAGGTGTCAGTTGGAGGCTGGTAAGATGGACTTTCTCTTGCCTAGTGTGCACACAGTGTCTATCCTGAGGACATGCTGCCCCTCATAGCTTTGTACCACTAATGGCAGTTGTAGCTATTAAACACAAACAAGCAACAAACAAACACAAAGGGGAAGATTTAAAATCAAGTTTGTTGATTTTCAAAATGGCATTATTTATGGATGCCATTGTGAATAAAGAACCGCATCCCTGGCTGGGAATTTCATGTCTGCCAAGTAATCTGGGGGAGCCAGTTGCCTCCGTTGCCTGGATTCTTTGTTTCCTAATCGGTAAAGTGATACCCCAGACTTCCATTGGATTGCTCTGAGGATTAGCTGCAGCATGACTCTGTGTGTGTCACATGATAGGGATTTAGTTCAATGCACGTATCATCCATAGAAGAGATGCTAATGAATAAGTATTGTTCGGTTGCTTCTGTGCTAGGCCTCACAGGGCATGCAAAGCATATTTTCCAATATATATATATATCCCTCAAAAATCAGACCAAATGGGAAGTCATTTATTTCATGCATGTTCTTTTGTTGAGTTTAAATGTGAGTGTAGGATGCATGAGAAGGACAGGTATGGCTTGGAGGTGTTACTGAAGATGAGCCCATCGATCCTATCCCAGAGCAGATGGAGGGGAGAAGGGGAGGGGAGAGGTCCAGGCACTTCCTTTGATGAAGAGAAACTCAAGAGAGGATTGGCCAGATCTTGAGTAGGTGAGTGGAGGCTGAGGGATAGAGAGGAGTGAATTGAGAGAAGGGAGCTAATCACATGCAGGAGGACAGAAGGAGGAGTGGATCACTGACTAAACAAAATTTGCTGATGGCTCATTAAGAAGATAGTAACTGGGATAGGAAGTCTTCAAGTTTCCTAGCAGACGAAGGTGATGGAATTGATTGTATTTCTGGCTTCAGTTTTGAGTGGACTCCTACTTCTCCTCCCACTTTGAATTGAACTTTTCCTCTCCCTTAAGAGACGGCAGAGTAACCATAGCAAAACGATTGTAAACATATGGTGTGTGTTAATGTGATCGTTCGCTTCGTCATTATGGATTTAGTGTGACCATTAACATCTAACTGCCTAATTTCCCAATAACCATTGAAAAATTAGAGCCGCATCATTGCCACCCTTGTACTCACATGATAATTTTGTCATTCCTAAAACCGTTGAATCTTTGTAAAATGATCCGAATCATTTTCCTTTTGGAGTATTTTTGACTTTGGACTTGTATTAGTATAGCTTATTCATGAATTATATTTTGTATTAAATAAAAACATATAGTTTACAAACCTATATGCAGAAAAGATAATAGTTAAATTTAGCTTTTCTATGAAGATATTTTTCTTTTATGAGCCTCTTTTTTGAGACATGGTCTTGCTCTGTCATGAGGTTAGTTTTTATTCTTTTTGTTTCTTGGTTCACCTTAAAACACTTTTGTCTTTTTCTCCATTTTCATTGGTATGTATATGTGACTCATACTGGTTACAAGGAACTTCAGTATTTTGTGCACATATATATCATATCAATATTATAATCCTTCCCCCCCCTTCTTACTCTTCCACTCCTTCCTTCATCCCCTCTGATTCCTACTATCACACCTATTTAGTTCTCTAAAATGCCAGTATTCTGGGCTTCTCATATGAGGGAAACCATGTGATATTTAACCTTCTGAATTCGATGGAATTCACTAAGATGACGGTCTCAAATTGTGTCCGCTTGCCTGCAAAAGCCTCATATTTATTTGTTTTGTGGAAGAGTAGGACTCCGTTGTGTACATATACCACAATTTTTGTATCCATTGGTCTGTCGATGAATATTTCAGCATCTTCCACTATTTAGCTGTTGTTAGTTATGTTGCTATAAACATGGGTATACATGTCTCTCTATTCTTTGTTACTTTTAACCTTTTGGGGAAGATACCAAGAAGAGTCATTGCTGGATTGAACAGAATATTTATTTTCGCCCTTTTGAGGAATCTCTATACTGGCCTCCATAGTGGTTGTACCAGTTTATAGCCTCACCAGCAAAGGGAAAGGGTTCCTTCTCCCCCTCCCCCCCCCATAACCTCACCAGCATTGATTTCTAGTCAACTTCTTGATATACACCAGTCTCACCTGGGTAAGATAGTATCTTAGTGATATTTTGATTTGTATTTCAACTGGGTTACCCTAAAACTTTTACAAAGAAGGTGAAACTTTTCAAGGGACTGGACTCATGTTAGGTAGGTGGTAAGTGTCTGAGGACCTGGCTTTCATCTTCCCCCTGCCACTGTTCCTGCCAGATACTGCCTATGCAGGGTACATATGATGACTCTTGGGCAGAAATGTCAGCACTGTGTGCTTCAGGCCAAAATAGTAGCATAGGTGGTGGGTGGGCTGGTTCCTGAAACAAAGGACGTGGATGCCACAGCTGCCTCTTCCTCTACTCTGATCCCCAGCACCCTGGGGGACATACCTGCTGCAGGAACATGGAGTCTCCTTCAGAGTTTTCAGAAAGCTTGTTTTGTTTCCCCACCACTACTATCAAAGCAACCCCCCCCCCCCCCAAACAAATGAAAGGAAGGTTCTAGTGGCTGGGAAAAGGAGGATCCATGCACCTCACAGGTCCATCGTGTCCTAAGTTCTTGCTTATTAATGTGCTGCAGAAGAAGGTGGCTGAGCTGGTGAAGTTCCTGAGTGTCAGGTATGCAAATGCTGAAGAGCATTATCAAAGGGTATCAGGACCATTTCTCTGTGATCTTCAGGACACCTGTGAGTGCAAGGAGGAGGTTGTCCTTGGCCTTGAAATGAAGGAAGTGGACCCTGTCAACTACACCTAGCAATAGACCTCATGTAGGATAAGAGGCCAGTGATCCTCATGAGGGGCAACTATGTCTATGAGGAGGGATCTGGGAAATGCTTATTAAGATCGGGATGTTTGCAGAGGAGGAGGAGGATTTCATCTATGGGGATCCCAAGAAACTCCTCACTGGAGAACCAGTACAGGAAATGTACCTGGAATACCAGCCAGTTCTCAACTGTGAGCCTCCACAATGAAAATTCCTGTGGGGTCTGAGAGCCTGCACTGACATCAGCAACAGGAAAGTCCTAGAGATTTTTCTCTCCAGAGTCTATGGGGGTAACTCTACTGCTTTCCCACTCATGGGCAGGGAAGTGGTGAGAGATGAGGAAGAGGACCCAGCCTGTACCAGGAAAGGTCCTACTGCCATGGCCATCATGCATCCCCGAGCCATGCCTGGCAGCCTCTCCTGCCCTTCATAAAGTCTGAGGCAGCTTCTTCACTCTGTGTTTGAAGAAGGCAGTTGAGATGCTAAGTAGTGAAGAGATTTTAGTTCAGTAGTTGTTCTTTTTTTGTCTCTTTGTGTTTTTCAAATATTGTTCCTCTTTTGTTAATTCCAGAATTTAGATTCATTCATTTATTGTTCTTTATCAGGCTAAATAATAAGAGTCTTGCCAGTCTGAAAAACAAATTGGGAAGTCTTTGATCTTATTTTGTGATCTAGAACAAGATGACATGTTCCTGGAACAAACAGAAATTTCCTTAGAAATGTGGAAGAATCCTCTACTAAAATAGGCAAGATGAATAAAATGCAGGAAAAAAATGTATGAGATGAAGAATCCTAGACTTCTGTATCCCTCTTAGCCTTTCATTTTGTAAAACAAGAGAAATAGACCCCAAAAAAACTTTTAAGAAATGATCGTCTATGTGTATGCACATAGATATCCTAATCTCTTTATGCACAGTGTATATTACTTCCACGAATTGCCAAGAACTGGATTTTATTGTGTGGGGAACTGTTGTAATTGTTTGGTGGGAAAAAACTTCTATGGACTGGAAGGCTCCTGTGTGTTTCTAATTATGGAAGGATGAGGGACTGTGAAATGATTTGCACATTGTGTAAAAAACCCCTTAGAAACTACACATACGCACATGTTCACAGCCACGTGCCTATATGTTGCTGTATATATCAACTCTCTATCTCTAGCACGTTCAAATTTACATATTCACACATGATATTCACATATTCTCACACACAAATACAGATGTAAATAGTTATTTGCAAGGGTTTGTATAATTGTCTATTTGATTTGGCATGTGGAGAACTCTTATTCTCTTATTAGTTTTATTCTCATTAATGTTAAGGATATTAATAATGTTATAATATAATATAATAATATTAGCCTTCTGAGGTTTGCCTGGCTTTCAATTTGGAGCTGAATAAACTGATTTATTTATGCGTTTCATTTTGAAATAGACTAAGTGCCTCTATTATAATAGATATAAACCCCTAATTTTCTCTTTATAGTTGTCTGATTAATCTTGAAAGCATTTGGTGAAAAGAATGCATGAACAGAGTTATAACCTGAATCCTTCTTTTAGAGATAGCAGTCATTCAGAAGCTTCCCTCCAAATAACTACTCATCAGTTCCATAAATCTCTTGTTAGGATTCTAGACAAAAACACAAGGATTCTATCCTTTCTAAACTGTATGCCTAGTCTCTTAAACTTATATTATATTGGTACTTAGGATGTCATAGGCAATTACTTCATGAATATTCAGTCTACATCCTAGTATACTGCATGTTCTAATCCCATCCAGTCATAGACACCTGGACACAGCTGTATGGGTTGTCAGCTAGATAACTGTATGCAATGCCTGTGCCTGTCTGGCTGGTCTTTTCTGTCTTTATTCATGACCAGTCCTCAGAAGCGAAGGAGTGTGTGCAAATAAGTCTCACCTTGGCTTTTTTTTTTTTTTTTTGTCAAGAAAGAAGAGTCTACAGATGGCCAGCAAATCCTGGAGAGGTTAGAGCCTCTGGTGCTCTGGGATTGTAGACAGGAAATGCTCATGGAAACAATCAATCCTATGCATTTGCTAGTTGGAAATTTTAGAAGCAGAACTGTAAGAAACCTTACACCTGATCTGTCTTCCTTTCCCTCCTAAGATTCTTTAGAAATGAGAAGACAGAAGTCCAAAGAAGAGAAACAAGCTCTTGAAATCACAAGTGTAGCATGTGCAAGCCAAGACTACACTATTCTGGTGGTAAACCTACCACCCCTTGAGGATTTTGGATAACTCATCACCCGAGAGTCACCTGCCATTGTTTCTTTCCTCCTGTCTAAATGACAGGTGGCTGAGTAGGCTGAGTTCCTCCACGCACGTTCTCTACAATCTAGTTTTCTTCCTTCTACCCTCCTGCCTTGTGTTTAGTAGCCTGTGTCTGACAGTGAGTGAGTGGTCAATACCGCACCCTGAAGGAATACATTTCAGTGTCCCATTTTTAATCATCCATGACTGGCTTTCCTGTTACAAGTAGCCTTAGAAGAAATTCTGAACAAGATTTCAGTTTACCTATTTTAAATTGCAAAAAGTAGACATCATGGCAAGGGCTTTTCCAGTTTCAAAAACTTGTAAACAATGATGTCGATCCCAAATACTTGTAGCAAAGAATATCCCACCTCAGTGTATTTTGAGAAGGGTTTATATGCTCAATATTTCTATACACTGAATGGGTTTCATAAGTATGTTGGTGGATTTTATTGGTTTTTAATGTTAAAGCAAAAGGGATATTTGAACAGGTGCTTATATCCAGACGAGTGTAACTTCAGTCTCTTAGCTAGCGTTGACCAACTTGGTGGTAGAGTGGTTACATAGTCTTAATTTATCTGTCATTTTATTTCCAGGCACTGTGAATAAGTACAGTGGATGTTGGATGGTTTAGAAGATTTTTTTTTTAAATGAAGATCTGTACAACTTAAGGGGTAAACTAATTGATACTTATTTTTCAGAGTTGGCATTTTGGTTCTTATTTAATGTGTACTGATAGTTGTTTTCTACCCATCTTATTTTTTTTTTCCTTTTTTTGCCTGGTAGGTTGGAGGATGTGGGAAGGTGGTAGAAATATTCCTGAGATCGGATGCTATTTCTAGGTACCTGCTCCCATTTCTTGAATTTACTGCTAATCCTCTTACTCATAATCTGTCCAATTGAATATATTGCTGCATTCTCCTAGTCGAGAATGGCAAATATCATTTCAAAGTGATTAAAACCTGGGTGATAAAAACTTTCCAATAACATTTCCATTTTATGACTGTTTCTTTGCATGATCTCCTAAAGATGAAGAAGCAATAATAATATGTGGGCTTTGGCTATTAAGTATTTAGAGGCTTTAATAATTTGAGATTAATATTTATAAAACGTTTATGGGCACGATAGAGAATGTTTAATGAAAATGTCTCAAATTACATTAGTATTATTAGATTGACCCATATAATAGGAAGATATAAATTATGCATTTTCTCATTGATCCTTGACAAGTTTGTATATGAAAATGTGACTGATGGGATGAATGTTTGTGGACTTTGGAATCATTCCAGTGTGGGATTTAATACAGACTCAGGAGTTATTTGTAGTGGGAGCCTCATGAAGTCAATTGTACACAGAACATTCCTTTCTTATTTAACAAATGACAATGCTAATTCCTACCTTGCCTAATTTTTAAACTATTAATGATATCTTGTGCAAGTACACAGCATACTTGTTTGAATGTGGGGATAGTAACAATGAGATAATCACTGTAAGAAATTGAATACAAAATAGCTAAAATTGACATTTCCTTAGAACATGCATTCCATCTGCAAAATACCAAAGGGTTTTATTTCTCTCGGTAAAAACCAAGATGTTTAAGTAAGAGTTGCTTTATATTCGAGGAATTACGATGGGGCGGGAGATGAAGTTCAGTTCAAACAAAAGGCCTAATGAGTATTTCTTGAAACCTTTGTAAAAATTGCACAGTTAATAAGGTGGCTTAATTTCATTGCTAGAGGCGCTGCAGCATATTTCATTCATTTTAAGCGTTTCTTTTTTTGGAGTCAGAATGAAATAAAATAATTGCAGAGTCCACCATTAGCCAGCTGCTTAGCAATGCCTTCTTACTGAGTATTTTCTGCCATTTCCTTTTCCCTAGAAATGGGCCCCAAGTACACCCTTGTACTTGGGGACAGATAATGTATTTTTGTTTTGACATAATTGCTGCCCTTGTAGAGGAGTCTCAGGGTTTCTGGCAGTGTTTCCTGACTGTGTATTCAAGATCCGAAGACAACAAAATGTCCCACACTTATATATACCAGGATTTAGCCCCACATCATGGACATGCAGCCAAATTCAGCAAATTGATTTTGCAACTGTTTCTCTCCAGCATTAAACCTAATGCCTTTGTTAAAGGAGGGTCAGTGGTTATTCAGAAGGAATCCTTGCCTCTGTGTCCTGTTATTTACCCTCTCAGGGACAGTCTGTAAAGTCAGCTTGGTCCCAAGGCCTCACCTTCACCTTCCCTACTCCTCACTCCACTCCAACCAAGTGGCTAGTGACTGGCAGGCAGGGAAATATTCTCGGAAGGGAGATTTAAAAGCTCAGTGTGGCTCAGGCCTGGCACTCATCACAGATTCCTGTAAAGAAGTGTCTCTAGAGATTCGCTCCTGCTCATGGGCAGCTAGCTAGAAAATTGCCCTGTGTGCCAGGCAATGGGCCTGAGGGTAGGAAAGCTCTAAAGAGAGATGATTGGGGAAGAGGTTGTGCTCATCTGTTTCCCAACTTTTCAGTTTCTGATAGTCTTTTCTGATGAATCCAAAAGTTCTGCAGTGAACCCCTGACAAGATCTAGTGATTCCCTGGCAAGATCAATAGATGTCCAGCTGAAGAGGTGTTTAATGCTCCTTTCCTGCACCAGAGACCGTGCCATCTGGGCTGATAGCCCACAGCAGAGCCCTTAGCTTTTGGTACTGTCTGACGACAGCTTCTAGCATTCTCCACAAATCTCTCTACTATTTTTTCCCAATCTCATCTGTGTATGTCTGTAACACATATCCACTTGAAAGAGGCCTTTACCTGCACAACAGCCCCCTCTCCTGATCTCCTGATCTCCTGGCCACCTCTCCTGATCTCCTGATACCTGGCTCTCTAGCCATGTCTCCAAGTGCTGGATCGGTGCCATTTGCACTTCCCAAGTCCCTTTTCCCTCTCCCTTCAGCTGGGACTGTCCTCTGGTTAGGGATGTTCTGGTTAGCTTTTTGATGCCTCCTTGTTCCTTCTAAAAAGTGTAATGACGAGGGAAGCTTTTATCCATTCACTTTGATCAAGCTGTCCTCAGAGATTGGATTTGAGTCTTGTTGCAAACAAGACTAGTAACATCATGAAACCTGTTTCTTGTTTTTTGTCCTGAGAGTGTTTTTCCCTGTTATATTTATAAGGTGGAGCTACAGCCTGCATGAAGGTATCTTAAATCTGCCTTGCATGTGGAACTGGAAATAGCAAAATAATCCTTGTGAATGGGCTCACAAATCACTCATGATGTCCAACATATAGGCAGGAGTAATCTCTGAGACCAACAGAGCCAACCAGCTTTCCCTGCAGCATTACTCCAGTGATTCTTTTTGAGTTTTGCCTTGTGTTTCAAACATACACTACTTTGGAAATTGTATTTATTTAATCCTAGAATTGTACATAGTGATCTGAAATAGTCACAGAATTGGCGATAGAAAAGTTGGCTAATGGGACAGGAGGTTCACATTTGCCCTGTGATTTGTGTGCATTGAGAGCCGTGGAAAGTCAATTGCTATGACTTGGCTTTTGTTTCTCAAATGTCTGTACTTGAATTTACATAGATTGCATGTGAAGATGACAACATTTGCTTTGTGCGGCATAGGCCCTGTTGTCAGCATTTCATTTCACCATGCCTGCACTAGGAACCAATGGTGATAAATGACAACGGCCTCCATTGTTGACATTTTGCTACAAGAGGAAGGTACAATGCTAAGCATTTCATGTTGCAGTCCCCCCTAATCTGCTCAGTCAGTCTGAGTTGTTGTCTTTGGTCAAATGGAATATTCATTTTCATCTTTTTGAATTTTTTTCATACTGCTTTCCATAGTGATAGTACTAGTTTACAGTCCCTCCAGCAAGGTAAAAGGGTCGACTTATTATTTTTTTTATCCCAACACCAATCACAATTTCAAACAATCATATATATATGTGTGTGTGTGTTTGCTTCTGTGATAAAATATGTCTCTTACTAACTTATTTCCCCCATTTATTGATATGCATAGATGCAATACATCATGTTTGTGTTACTCCATTTCCTCCTCAATCTTCCAAAAAAAGAGTAAGCAACAGAGATCATGTACTTCTTTCTAACCCACCATGTGTGCACATATGTGTTTGTATGTATGCAAGCTGGATTCTGGCATGTGACATTCTAACAAGCTCAACTTGAGAGTGATCATTGTGTTATTGTGTTTAGAGTGAAATGACTGAAGTTCAGAAAGTTAACATGTTTTCTCCAGTGATACAATTTCATATTTTGAACCATATTGTTTCTTACTGTAATACAATTTCCTGGTGCAAAAAGCATTTATTGTTCTGTTAGACTCTTGATAGAACTTGAAGAATGTTTCCATCAATGAAGACTTTAGTGTTAAGCTGCCTGGATGAGGACGGGGAGGAGTCAACGCATGGTATTATCTGGTTCTTGGACAGAGGCTTAGAAGGAATTTATCTCATTTTCATTCACATGATATTCCATTCACCCTGGCTTTTAATTTTATAAAACTCTGCATGACTTTTGTTTTATTGCTTTGTTTATTAAGCATTTTATACTATAAGATTCTTTGTTTTATCTATAAAAATTTAAGAAAAGTACACACTTCCGTGCCTATAATTTCATAACTGGTTATTGATGTTTGACTTAACTTCAATGGAAATAACTTTCTACATAGTGAAGTCGAGGGTGCATCATTTTTGTAAGTAGACATTCTACTCTAGCTAAACTGAAGACCAACAGGCAACTCTCTACTGGAATTACTGGCACCAACAGAGATAATTTTTATGACTTCTTAGCACATACTTACAATTTTCCTAACTCTATTTGTATCAGGCTCAGAATTAAAACAGATCATTTTCAGTTGAGCCAAATTTCAAATAATAGATACTTTCTAAAAGTAGTTAGTAAATACCTTAAGCCAACAGCCAAATTTTATGTAAAACAGTTGACTATTGTAGACTCCTAGAGATTGATTTACGCTCTGATTCCTCAAGTAGTTAGATGTGTGTGTTCACCTTTTCAAAATAGCCATCAGGGAGCTACTTAGCACATTGCTGCTGTAGTGTGCTAAATATGATAAATGAGAATGTGCCAGGAAGACATCCTAATCACGTAGCATCACAATCAGCTTTTTAGTCATGAGATATATATTATCATGGACTTTAGATCACAGAACATCAAATGGGTACACTGTCAAAGGTACACCTGCATGTATTTGTGAGTGTATGTGTATATGTATGTGTATAACATTTAGGTTGAGAGTCTATGTGGGAGTTGATTTAGAACAGTGAAACCATATAGTTGTTTAAAAAGACTAATAGTTGTGCAATAAATGGACAGATAACCCACCCACGGATGGGAATCTCAAGAGTCAGAGGAAACGCCTTACACTTTCAAGTGTAGTGTTGCAATCAAATCTTGAAAAAGAGTGGCATACCCCACTTGTCATTGTATAAATATGTCAGTCACTTTCCTTGGAATAGATGAGTATAGAGTGTAATTTTCTCTATGACATAGAAGTGTATATGTGTGATATTTTTATTTTTAAATCCTTGTATTTTAGTCAGAAACATATATTTGTAAAGAAAACATAAATAATACCCCTTGATATTTTCTTCTGATGTCTAACTCCTTGTCCTGATGTTGCTTACTCTAAGTGTTTGTTCTTTGTGCCACGTAGTGGTGAAAAGATGACACTCTGATTTAGGGGACAAATATATTTCCCCTGCACCTTTCCATGATTCTCCAGCTTTGCCTAGATCTTTCCCTCAGCAGTGTGGTGGCCTGCTCTCTGACCCTAGCCTCTGCTCTTCAAAAAACATGATGCTCTTTCCCATGGATCAAAGTTCAGCTTTCAAGGAACTTGTAGGAGAACTTTTAAAAAATACAGAAAAATATCTGTAATGATAAGCTAAATGTGTTCAGTGGGACAGTAACCAGGAAGTCCAAAGGGAAAAAAAATAACAATTTTAGTGGGTCAGTGAAGGAAATATTTATGGGATGGTTGTGATTCATCCTAAAGAATGGAGAATGCCTGTAATCCCTGCGCTTGGGAGGCTGAGGCAGGAGGATTGTTGTGAATTCAAGGATAGCCTTGGCCACATAGCGAGCTCAGGACCAGCCTGGACTAGAGTGAGACCCTGCCTCAAAAAAAAAAAAAAAAAGAAATTGGAGAAAATTTCATCCAAAGAGAAAAGCAATAGATGTGTAAGGAATTGGGGACACTCATGGTTGGGCCGGAAACACCTGCAGGTAACCGAAGGGTCCAATTTGGATGCCACCATAGAAAGATGTCTTTCTCAATTGAGATTCCACAAGAAAACTAAACATTACATGAGTCAAATAATTACTGTCTCAACCCTCCTGAAGTCAGTTCATGGCCATCGCTAATCTAGATGTGTCGGAGAGAAGTTCATTTATTATGTACAATGGATGTCTAGGGCATTTGGTTTAATTCTCCTTGGGAACCTCAACAGAGTAAGGTGGGCCTAGACGCGAGAGAATGAGAAACTATGGAAAAATACTTGAGTTGAAATGTAATGTGAAAAAATATGACGTGTTACATTTGTGTTTTAGGAAATCTGACAATAGTAATCAGGATAGTTACAGGAATGTAGAATTAGTGGTGATGAGATCTTTTGAAACTAGAGGGATGACAAGGTCAATAGAAATGGTATCTAAGTACAGTGCTGGATGTGCAGGAGTTAGTAACTCACTCATTTAAGGTCACTATTATGGATCCTGGTACCCGTGTTAGAAATTGTGGTCACTATGGTAAGCAGAAATGGACTGCTAGGAGCTATCTCACGTGGAGACAGACTTTTAAGACAATAATCATAAATCAACATTAGTTCCTAACAGAGATAAAGACGTTGAAGAAAATTTTCTCAGAGCATTTAACTGATGTAGAGTCTATTATAGTAAGGTTTTATGTTCTTGAAAGGGTGGCTAACTGTCACATTGAATGATTTTTGAATAAAATATGGTGAATTTGAAACTTGTTTTACCATGAATGGAAGAATAGCAGATATTTAAAATTAGTAATAAAGCTGATTACAATAATCTCTTATCTCCCCTTCCTGATCATAGTGTCATTATTTCAATGAGGTGGAATTCCCTGTTACATAATTCTAGAGTCTGTGTCCAGTGGTAATTAAAAACCACTGCTTTATTCTTCTGTTCCAGATTTTCCTAAGGAACTTTTTGATGAGAGTTGTAGTTGTTCTTCCATAGGGAAATAAACAAAATACAAACCGGGTTTTTCCTCCTTGAAGTTTGTCCCTGTACAGCTGCTACATTTTGCCTGTTCGGTCTGTATCATAGAACTCCCTGTAGAGAACGATTCCACTGTACTATGTCTAGGTGTTGTTGTTGTTTTTTTTTTTTAATTTGAGAAAAGTAAAATCACAGCTTGGATTCAAACAGAAACAAGTGAATAGAAGTTGAAAGGAGAGAAACATAATTTTTAAGAAATGTATGTGGTTATTATCAACAGACTATTAAAGTAAACATCCATGATGTAATTCATTCTGTAATATATTTAGGTCTTGTGCAAACCCTTGCATTAAAAATTTGATACCAAGCTATAAGTCTGTCTAAGGAATTTCAATGGCTTCTTAGTTATAAAATTGAGACTTATGTCCTGACTTCAAGGACGTTAAACAATCTGATGATAAATCATAATCACACTTGCTCCCTCAAATTTGAAATCTCAACTTTTTCTATTGGGTTGATCAAGTTCCACCATGTCTGATTTTGTTTGCTGCTTCACATAGAGATCTACTAAGCTACCCAGTCACTGTGATTAATGGGACAGGATCCATTTCTTAGTGTGCAACCTGTTGAGCCTCTAGGTATGGGGTCACCAAAGGTGATAGTCACTTTGCCTTGTCCCTGCTGAGCAGACTGCAGCATAAACAGACTGTGAGGGACTGAAGTTCATTAAGAAGAAGAATGGATGTTCCGATGTCATTCTTGCTGTTCCTATTTTCTACTAAAGCACTAGGGAAAATCAGACTCAAGAGTTTCCGAAAATGTACAAGAGAATGTGAAAGTAAATCCAAGAATATGTAGGTAGATCTAGACCTCGATATGGGAAATACACTATAATTTTAGCTTTTATGGTTGTAAACGTTGTGAAATAAATGCCCATAAAATGTGGACTAACAGCAAGGGATTTAGAAAACAAATGGCCGAGCTGCTTTTAGTAAATCCCATCGAAAAGGATAAAACGGCTTAAGAAAGTCCAGGCAGAAAGCCATAAAACTAGACAATTTATATGGGACACTGGGGTTTTAATTGGATCCAAACACATGAAATTTGCATTATCTAATATGGTGGCCACTAGCTAACTGTGTTTAATTGTTCAGACTTGCCATTCTTTTCTCTTTGGCCATAACTGCCTGAGTTAGGAGCCCTGTCTTGTTTCTGTCCTGTCCATGTATTATATTCTCTGTCTTAACTGGCTCCCTTGTGATCTGCTAGCAGAGCACGGGACATAGAAGCAGAATCTCAGAAGAAAATGTCCTAATACTTCCATCCTCTGGTCCTTGTCCTTCTGCAAAGAATGCTCCATCCTTACACAGATATTAAATATTCCTTTTACTGAGTTAGAATCATGCTGGTAACTGCCAAGTGGTCTTAATTCTTCCCCCTGGGACACATCTGGTCTTTCTTCTTCCCAACACTTCTTTAAATATTTAATACAAATGTATTGTACTAAAACCAAGTAAAATGCCATCTAATTTTAGCCCTAGGTGAAGAGACATCTGTTGTCAGACACTGTCACTCTAGAGGACCAGTTACTACCTTGGTAGTGACAGTGGTAAGTACCATGAACTGCACCCTCAACAACCACAAGAAGGTGCATCAGTGGTGTTGCTCACATTATTTCTAATGTGCACATATAATCAACAAAGTTAACGAATTTGTGCAACCAACAAGACAATTGCTATTGTTTTCTGTGTTTGATAGTTGACAGAGGGGCTTTCACTGTGGTTGAGGGACCCAACCTGATCCCACCCTGGATCTCATGTACTCTTTTATACTCCCTTACATACATTGGAAGCACATGGCTTATTACTGAGTACATAATTCTTGTGAATTGCACTGTTACTTAAACTCCCTTATTCCCCATGAGGTCACCTTTCCTCTTGGGCCTGCTTTTTGGGCTCATTGCTATACATGGGAAGCCGTGATGATCCCTGTTCCCTCCAAGGCACTTAAGTACAGCTTTCTGGTGATGTTCTGAATGGACTGTTGGGTCTCATAATGAGTTTGTCCCAAAGCTGTGACCTGCAGCAGCAAGCGCTCCAATGCACTGTGGGGTGGCAGGCCACTGTGGCATGCACCAGTGTCTGCTAATGCCGTATTCTGTTCTGCTCCTGCTGCAGTGGGCCTGCTGCCCTCCAGTCCCAGCAAAGCCTAAGCTCTCCATTTAAGTCAGATAGGCTATCTCAGTCCATAAGACCTGCTATCATTTGTGAAAAATGTTGGGAAAGGCCTTTTGCCAGCAGGGTGAGGAGAGGGATAGAGAATCTATTTTTAATAGATAACATCCCAGAAAGACTATTATCCTGTGGACTTTCATGAAAAAAATCGTTAAAATGGTAGGTCGTTGGGCTATGGAAATAACCCATGCAATCTTTCTAGGGCAATGTAACTTTGGAGAAATGAATTCAACCAAGATTGGGAGGCAGATGCCAGAGGAAGCTGGTTTTTCTTGAAGCCCCGTCGAGCTTGGTAGAGAGTGAAAAGATGCTCTCTTGGCACTTGGGAAGCAGAGCACCATGCAGACCCACAAGGGGTCTTCACACTACCCACTGCTTAAGCAGAATATAAGGAGTATTTAACTTGGAAACGGTCTGTGTCTATATATTTCTGTGATTCTACAATCAAACTAATGAGAAGGATAAATAGATATTAAATATAAGAATATAAAGACATAACCTATACAGTGTGTATATGTATGGCACATGTAATGTATGTAAGATATATGTAGTATTTTTATCACAATGAAAAGAGTAAAAATTTACATCTATAAATGAAAAGGTATAGAGATACTTGAAAATAAGTTTAATATCACTTTGCCAGTCTGCCACCCCCCATGGCCTTTTAATATTTTAATATTCATCCAAACCTATCTCTGTTCACAAATATCTTTTTCTGCCTTTCATCATCATTTTCCCATAAAAATGTTTAAAGTCTGAAGTTTCTAGAATTGACTCCAGAATGTGTGGCAGCTTGTTCTGATGATAGGTACTTCTTAAATTTATAGAATTGGCTTATTTTTCCAAAAAAAAAAAAAGGTCGGAATTCAGCCCCTTTTGAAACAGTGGTGAACCTGCTCTTTTTAACTTCTCTTCATTTCCGGATGCTATAGAAAAATTCAGCTGTGGCTAATCTAAAGAGTGAAAAAGTCTATTTCACTATGATGCCCAATCCAGGTGCCCATTGATAACTGCAGATCTTTCTGTGTTCAGCAGCTCTTGGTTGGTCCATCGTGGTTTGCCTGTCAGTGTCCTTTGCTAAGTTCTCTATGGTTTGCTGAATTTACTTTTACTCTTTGTAGATTAGCAGTTCTGTTTGTCCTGTTCCTCCTAAATACTTTCCCTAGTTTATTGTTTGTTCTTTGTCTTTGCATACAGAGGTTTTGGCAAACTATTATGTCTATTATTAGACTGTTGTAAAATTTTTCTATGGAAAAATTGTCATATTTCTCTCCATGAAATTAATTTTTAACTGTGTATGGGTTAGGGGTTAAGCCTTCCTTAGCATCTGTAACAAAACTGGAAAAAGCTAGTTTTATATGCTACTTTGAGATCTTTCATGTTTTTCTATGACCTGGAAAGATATAGTAACGTGCAGTGTAGCTGGAATGACATTAATTTAAATGTAGGAGCTTAATTAGCACTCTATTCTCTTCCACAATTATGCCTGTTGAGATTATTTGTCTCTTAGATCAAATGTCATAATTTTCATCAAGATTTTAATTTGTAATTAAATTGCTCTTGTACTTTAAATTCCTTTTCAAATTTTTTATTTTTTCATGAATCTAACTTTATATATGTTTAATTTCTTTTTTCTGAAATCATATGAGAGAAGATTACATTATTTTCTAAGTTCAGTCATGGCTGCACATCTCTTTAACTGCATAACTTGATGCTACGGTTTAGATCTGGAGACCTCCACAGTATCATATATTCAGATGTAGTGGGATTCCCATGGAATCTGTGCTGTTGGGAGGTGGGGCCTGGCTGGAAGGGATTGATGCTTTGGGCTTGATCTGGAGGGATTGCATCAATTTGTGAAATTGGCGGGGGTGGGGGGTGGTGGGTAGTGGGGTGGTGTGCCTAGGGTAGAGCTTTCAGGTTTGTGTTATTGATGTAGGCCAGGAAATAAGGGATAGAACACCCATCTTGAAAATGGAGGGGGCTCAACTGGCAGTTTAAAGTGAGGAAGGAGAAGAGACATTGTTACAGTTTTCCCTGGGAAAGCTGTAGCCTTGCTTTAGTCTGCAGAAATTGACTAGCTCCTACTTCTTTTGACTTTCTGTCTGCAATTCTGTGAGCAACTCTCTGGCCTCTGTCATGTGCTTCTACCATTGCCAGCTGCCCACAAATAGACTGTGAGCTTAAATTGTGAGCTAAGTGAATCTTTTCTCCCTTAAATTGTATATACCAGGTGTTCTGTCACAGCAGTGAATAAGTACTGAAGATGGAGATGTGCCACAGCGTCTTCTGCAGAGGCAGATGAGCAGGGGTAGAGACATGGAAGTTCCCTGTGGGCTCAGGTGGGGTGAAATCGCAGACCCTCACCCTTTTCTGTAGTCGGGGAGGAAGCCATTCTGCTTTCTTTTTCCAAGGGGTTGACCACTGTGGTCCAGTTGCAGGTCTGGCCAACTGTGCTGCTGTCTTCCACTGAAAGCCACTCGGCCTCCCGTGATGAAATAGCTGCTCTACAGATCACAAGAAGTGGCGGGAGCCCTGCTTGGTGGCTCAGGTCTGCAATCCCAATGCTCTGGAAGGCTAAGGCAGAAGGATCCCAAGTTTGAGCTCATCCTTGGGCAGTTTAGTAACTTAGTGAGACTCTGTTTCAAATAAAACAAGCCAAAACCAAAACAATACAGGGCTGGACATGCAGCTCAGTGAGTAGGCCCTGGTTCAACCCCGAGTGCTGTTAAAAAAAAAAAATATATATATATATATAGCTGTGAGTATAGTTCTTGTCATTGTTAGTTTATTTTTCTGTAAATATTTCAATTATTCTTCACCCCTTCCCTTTCATTCTTGTCATCCTTCCCATTACTGGGGTTTTTGCCTTTTGCCTTTATAAACCTCACTGATTCCCCCCCCCCCCCCCCCCCCCCCCCCCCCCCCCCCCCGCCCCCTCCCCCCGCCCTTTCAGCGCTGAGAATTCTTTGGGGCATGAGCCCATTCTCAGTCACTGGTTAAACAAAGGACTTCTAAATTTTCTTATAAAAGTGGTGCTTCTCCTGTGTTGCTCGGCTATGACACCAACACCAGAAAAATAAAATGAAACAAAGCAAAAAAGATGACGAGAGCAG
>PVKB01002953.1:0-236916 GCA_004027205.1 Ctenodactylus gundi
AAAAAAAAAAAAAAAAAAAAAAAAAAAAAAAAAAAAAAAAAAAAAAAAAAAAAAAAATATATATATATATATATATATATATATATATATATATATATATATATATATAATAAAAATAACCTAGACCTTAAAGGATACATAGAATTTTGCCCGATAAAGAAGATGTAAGTGTTCTGCCTGGGAAGGGTGTGTGCAAGGGTGGAGACAGGAAAGGCCACTCTGCATTCCAGGAACGGTCATGGGCATAGTTCCTTGTTGCATGGGGTTCAGGAGGCCCATGAAGAGTACAGCCCTGGAGAGGGGTGGCTAAAAGGGGGTTGGTAGCAGAGGAGTCCAAAGGTAAATCTGAAATGATGCAGTGGGGGGGGGGGGGGGGGGAGGTTAGTCACGTCAGTCCCTGTGTTTAGTAGTTCAGATGTTATCCTTAAGCAACTGGAAGTCATCAAGGATTTAAAGCAGAAGTATGACATCAGCATCTTATTTTAGAAGGCTCCCTGAGGCAGCAGCATGGGGGAAGGGCTTGGTTGGGAATGACAGGTGTCACCAAGGCCACTTAGCAGGATTTTGAAGACATGCATGAAAAAGCTTGTAAGGACAGTGGAATGGGGACAAGGAGAGGATCCACAGTGGGTAGGTATGTTTGTGGTGGGAGAACAGAGCTCGACGCCTCAGTGGATGAGGCAGCTAAGGAGGATGGAACTGACTAAGACTGAGGCTTCTAGTTTAGAAGCCCCAGTAATTTGTGATGTCATTAATTAAAATAAGGACGTTAGGATGAAAATAATCCTACCCAAGGCCTTTTATAGAGAAGCTTTACAGGTTATTTCATTTAATCCTAGAGAAATTTATGATGAAAAGATTAAGAGGCCCATTTTACAGATTAAAAGAAATAAGTGAAATCTAGGGAGGTTAAGTATCTTGCCTGCCCAGTTTGGATGTAAATAATGCAACTCTGAAGCCCATGTTCTTTCCATGATGACATGCTACATTTTGATAATTATTTTAGTTTGGAAAAATAAGAAGCTGAGGGGGAAGTAGACCATGGAAACACCGTCCTCCCAGGAAGTGGGCAGTCTGAGGGGAGGGTAAAGCCTGGCGCTGCACACGACTAGAGTAGTCCTGGTTAATATGGAGTCCCGGACCCCAGGGCTGCAGACTGAGACCAGTGGGGACCACCTGGGCCAGCAGTAGATGAGCAGAGAGCAAAGCACGGCCTCCTGGCAGCACATTCGTTCACCCCATCCCTGGTGTCGAAAACACTGGGGACCACGAGGCTAATACTGTTTTTTGCAACACTGGAAATGTTTTATATTGTCTTGCTCAGTAGAGTAATTGTTACCGCTTGGAGCTATTGAGCATGTGACATATGGCTATCTTGACTGAGAAACTGAAATCTTCATTCTAATTGACTTTTAATTAATTTCAAATTAAATAGGCCTATGTAGTAAGTGACTACTATGTTGGATAGTGTGGGACTAGAGGAACCAGCCAGTCACCTAGCAGTCATTGAGGAAAAGGTCTGGCTGGTATTTCTGAAAAGTTACCAGATATTTGATTATCTGCCTCATCTGTGGGCACGATTTGTCTTGAGTTTCAATATCTTTACTTATTTATTTAGAGACAGAGTCTTGCTCTGTATTCCACGCTGGTCCTGAACTCACTATGTTGCCAAAAGGCTGGCCTTGAACTCATAGCAATCCTCCTGCCTCAGCCTCTGTAATTTTCTAGTTAGCAGGAATGCTGTCACAAACTTACTTTAGCAGCTCTTATCTGTGGAAAGAGAATAAGTACAATATTCCACTTTCTTGTAGGAGATAAAAAGCACAATCATTTCCCCTGTATTTGTATTTTTCTGTGTAGTGTTTAAGAGCGCAAGCTCCAGGCAAACTGCCTGGGTTCAAATCCCAGTTCTGCCATCAACTAAGTTGTGCTTCCTTTAGAGACCATTTTCAAGCCTTACTGTCCTTCTGAGTGAAATAGGAATACAACAGTACCTCCCTGGTAGGGCAGTTGTGAGGATTATTTTATATAATTATGTAAAATAAATAGCTAGTCTCTGATACTTGCTAAACACTGAGTACAAGCTAGCTATTCTATAAATCTAGCACCTTGTGATGAGTTTGTACTTTGCACCTCTGTGTTTTGACATATACTAGACTCTATTTTTGCTTAAGTAGAAGGCATCCTCCTTGATCTTTAAATGTCAGAACATTCCAAAGAAGAAATACGCATTCATCAAGATAAAAAGGTATAGTAAAGATATCTTAAAGATATTATCATATTGTAAGCATGCATTTCGCAGCTATTTTTTGTATTTCATTTTGATGTCTATATTCTGAAAATATTTTAAATCGTGACAAATCATGACCCTGACATTTTGTTGTGATCAGTAAGATTCCCTTGGTTTAACCTCAAGCAATTCCTGTGCCACTCGATTCAATAAAAGCACTAGAATTCTAAATGGTGACACAAGATTCCTTGCAGTTCTGCAGAAGTTCCTAACACTTTGATTGAAATACTTCATGCTCAGTGGCTCTCTCAGAAGCAGCTGGAGAGAGGTGGTCGATCATGGACTCTATGACTAATGACTTAAGAAGAAACAAGAGGATCTTTTTTGTTGTCACCAATTTTGCACTGCAACCTTTAGATTAAGAGACAGCATTGTATCATAGTCTCACAGTATAGGAGAAACCACGTTCAGTGCCAGACCTGCCTCTGTCTAGACAATCATGAATCTCTCATAACTGTAGTTGATCTACATTCGATTCTGGGGTGGTCACTTGAAAATTCCACGACTCTGCCTCATCTTCTCGTTCTCCCAGGAGATCAGGAAGATCTTTGGCCTTCAGAGACTCCTGTAGGTAATTCTTATGCGCCACTCCCAGCCTTCACTTCCATGCTTTACCCATGCTCTTGGAATATTCTTGGAATACTTCATTTCTTTAGAAAACAATTCACGGGTGTGAGTCAGCATTAAGGGGAAATCCTCTCACAGTGGACCTCAAAGTTGCATGAGATGATAAAACGAGAAACGACTTGTTAAATGACGAGGTACAGAGAGGAGGTACAGATATGTATTTTTAAAACGAATGCGCAACGGGAGGTTCGATGTAGCAAAGCTACGGTGCGGGGACACAGAGGCGGCACCGGGCAGTCCTTTCCAGACGCCCTGAAACTATCACTACAAACGTCCTTTGCAGGGAGAGGGAGAGGGAATGCGTCGGCGCCAGACCCAGGAAGGAAGTGGTGGCACGGTGAGAGCCTAGCCTCCGGCTCCCGCCGCCCCTGGAAATAACTGAGGGATTTCCTCCTGCAGTCGCAGGACGCCGGCGGCCGGACTTCACGATCCAGGCAGCTAAGGATTCGGCGCGTCCAGAGGTGACGTCCCGACGCCCAGGCGGGTGGGTCCCTGGCCAGGGTGGGGTGGGCGCGGCGCCGAGGGGCCGCAGCCCGGGGCCGGACGGAGTAGGGCGCCGCCGCGGCCTGCGGGGGGCGCGGAAGCGTTTCCTGGGCGCGCCGGGCGCTGCGCCGGTTTCCGGAAGGCTGATTGCATCAGGTGTGGAGCCGGCGCCCCCTCGGCAACCTGGCGCCCACTGCGCCTGCGCGCGCCGCCCGACCCGCCCCGCCCCGCCCCGCCGGCTCCGCCGCGGGTTTTCGTCCGGGTCGCGAGGCGAGCGGGCCGGGAGGGGCGCCGGCTTCCCGCCGCGCGAGACCCCCGAGGCGTGCGGCGCCGGGCAGGAGTCTGAGGGCCCGCGAGAAGGCCGGGCCGGCCCAGGGGACTGGCCCGGGAGCTGGCGCGTCGCCGCTGCCCGCTGGCGGGGCGTGCTCGGCGGGTCATCCTGCCCTCTCTTCAAGACCCGCACGGCTTTCTGGGCAGTTGGTTCTTTCCCTACAGGCTGCCAGACTGTGGCCCCCACTGTCCCGGCCCACAGGCTCTTCAGGGCCGCGCTAGGGTGCAGGGCTCGGCTCCGGCTGCACTTGGCTGGATACTTCATTTTGCTGTACTCGCACGTCTTTCTGTTGTAGGAGGCTCACGTGATTATTGGCCTCGAGCTCGGCCTGAGGGAAGTAATTGTCCACGGAGGAGGTTATGGGATGCGAAAAGCAGAAACCTCTTCCACGGGAAGACCTCAAAGCCTTACGCGGCTCTATTTCTCCTTGTTTTTCCCTTCTTTTTGAGACAGGATCTCGCTCTCTAGTCCACGCTGCACACTGGTCTCGAACTCACTGTCCTAGATTCATGGCAACCCTCCAGAGTCTGGGATTACATGCATGCGCCACCAGGCCTGGGTCAGTGATGCAGGAGAATCGAACTCCGGGCCTCGCACCGGCTAGGCAAGCCCTTTAACCACCATCCTATTCCTGCCCCACTCATCTCTAACCCCACTCGGGCTGTATATCACGGTGCTCTTTGGCACCACAGGGACCTTGTCCGTCTTCCTCTTAGCATTTTCCACGCTGGAGATGATGCACTAGGGTGACTATTTGATGGACTTCTGTCACCCTGCTGGACTGTAAGCGCTATGAAGCAAGGACCGGGGCTTTTTCACTCAACTTCTCAAGTCTTTATGAGGCCTTGTAGATCCTCATTAAGTTCATGATGTTTGGAGGAATGGAATACTGCCCCATTCCTCTTCACGGAGTCCGCACGTGAATAAGGGTGAAGAATAAGGTTTTTATGCGAGGAAGGAGTGTGTTCTGGAGATTCGGGGATGAGGATCAGTAGGGAGACGTTACTTTGGGATCACGGTGAATGTACTAATCCTAAAAATCACCTTTCTAAAAGATGCTAGGTGGAGCCTCCCCTGTGTGCACATAGAGTTCTCAGACTGTGCTCCCAGACCTGCATGCAACCTCAAGGTGTCCTGAGCCGAGAGACGCACAGGTGTGTGACCAGCCACCAGAGAGCGGCCGTGGAAGGGGCCCCACAGTCTGTTTGAGCAACCCCCGCGGGAGATTCTGACTAGGCTCCGGGTAGGACGCTTTGGGGAAGTCTTCTACCGTGTCCAGGCAAATCAGCGTTTACCACTCACTGCATGTCCGCTCTTCTCGAGGCCCTGCTCGCAGGCTTACCAGTGTGGTTAGAGATAATGTGTGGGGAGTGGAAAGGAAACGCTGCTTTTCTTTTCTTCCAGGTGTGTTTCTCCCCTGGCGTCACCTTGCTGTGATTTTCGGATGAGGGGTGGGGTGTGTTTGGAGGGAGTGTGCACCTGGAGGTGGGATAAGGAGAAGGTGTCCCTACTAACTTTTAATCACGCTGGTGGGTGTGGGCAGCTCTCATACGGGGACGTTTTCCCACTGTAAGGCTCGCAGGCGTGGGAGAAAAGGACGGCAAGCTAGGGAGAAGGACAGCCAGCTGCCTTCGGGCGCGGGCGGACGCCAGGCCACAGGGAGGGCGTGCCCGGGCTGGGCTGCGTCCCCAGCCCTTGGGGCCTCTCCCTGCAGTTTTCCCGGGCGATTCGGGGCGCAGGCTCCACCTGCAGGGGTCGCCCTGGGAGCGCTGCCCGCCCCGGCCCCGCCTTTCCTGAGCCCGGCCCCGCCCCGCCCCGCCCCCCCACCCCCTCTTCCCCTCGCAGCCGCCGCCAAAGCCCGGATAAGTGGAATCCGGCCGCGCCGCTGCCTGCGCGGGACTCGCGGCGCGGCACTGGGCATGCTCAATCGCCGGAGCCCCTGCTGGTCTCAAGTCGGAGGCTCGCGCGCTGCGCCCGCCGCGGATCCCGGCGCGCCGGGGAGGGCAGAAGGGAGCCGAGCCGCGGGCGCTGGAGCCGGGCGAGCGTGCGCGCCCCGCTGGTGAGCCCCGCGTCCTTCCGCGCCTCTGCCGGGACTCGGGGGGCGGCCCGGGACGTTGGGGAGCGAGCCGGGTGGCGAGGGGCTGCCCGCAGGACCCCCGCGGCTGCTGCGCCCTCCCGGCCGGAGCTGCGCGGTCCCTGCCGTCTTCGCAGCCGCGTTCGCAGCTGCCGCAGCTGCCGCCGCACCTGCAGGACGCCCGCTGCGGAGTCCCGCGCGCCCTGCGCCCGCGCTGCGGGCTCACTCCTGGACTCGCATCCCTCCAGCTTTCCGGCGCCGGTTTTCCCGAGGCGGCCGGGTTGGCAGGGCCTGGGGCGGGGGAGACGGGGTGGCGGAGCGCGCGCTCGGATGGGGGCTGCGGAGGCACCGGAGGCGGGCGGCGAGGAGCGCACGCCCCCCCGGTCCTGGCACCGGCCTGCGCGCTGCGGCTGAGCTCGCTCCTCCCGGCGACCGCGCGCTCCTGCGGTGGAGTTGCAGACCCGGCTCGCTTCCCGGGGGCTGGAGACGGGAAGGGAGAAAAGTTCATTTCTTCTCGTCGAGGGCGGAGAGAGCGTTTCATCCAGAAAATGGCTGTGCGAAGGGGGCCGAGTCAGGAAAGCTGGCCGCAGGGTTCTGGAAGCCCCTGTGCTGCCCGCTGGGCAGCATGGAGGGCTGGAAGCCAGACATGACATTTGTGCGACGAAAACAGTACTGGAGGGAAGGCGGGAGGGATGCCGAGTTCCATAGAAACAATGAACGGTGGTCTCGAGACGGAGAAGAGATCTAGAACCCACGGTCCGGAACCAAAGGCCAAAGGGGAGCATGGGACGTGAATTAAAACACAACAAAAGATGGTGTGGCCAAAGCAGATTGAGAGTTGGGACAGACTCGAAGTCAAGTCCGGAGCTGTCACAAGCGTTTTTGGATGGATGGAGTGGCAGGATAGGGAGGAAACGGAGAGGAGGATTAGGTCAGGACTGGGATCTTTGAAGGGACTTAAAGGAACCTCACAGTTGCTGACCGCGGTGTGCCCGATGACTTAAGTAAAGGACCTACTGTGAGACAGCGGTGACATCTGGATTCCCAGAACGGAGGAAACTTAGCGAGGCTGGCATTGTTTCTCATTTGTTTTCGTGTTTCACTGATTAAGAGCAAACATCGGTGTCTGATCTTTTGTTTTGCATTTGGCCCTCATAAGTCTGCCTTATTTCTTCGTTTTCATGGATTTATATTTCAAATCTTGCTCTCAAATGGCCATAATAATGACTGTCAGAATTTTAGGAGCTGAGAGAACCCATGAAGGAAGCTTTGGTTTTAAGCTCTAAAGCAGTGTTTGCTCAATAGTTGCTCATCAAAACTTTTAGAATTGTAGACGTGGCATCCTTTTGAAAAGATGACGTTTGTCATGAGGTTGGGGACCTGCAGTCTGGGGGAGGTGTCAGGAGAACAGAGAACATGGGTGGCAGTCGAGCACATGGGCTCTTGGGGGCGGGAGGATACTGCAGGTGCAGGATTTAGAATTTCTATCGCTGTCCTTGCATTATTGATGTACTTAGCTACCCCCCCCCCCCCCCCCACATCCCACCCCAGCAAAGTCTCCTTGACTGGGAATATAATTATATAGTCAGGCATTGCCCAGAGCTCTGGAGAAAGGACCTGTAGGTGGAGTTCCTTTCCGAGGGAGGGTGTTAATGTTTTTTATTCTAGATTCCAATGGATACCTGTAACTAAGTAACTCACATTTAAGGAGCCCAAACTCCCCTACTTTCTGACACTTAGAAAGTGGTTGTTGAAAAGCTTAAGGAACTAAAATGTAACAGGATATAATCTGACACTTAGCTGGGGTAATATCAATGCAGACTGTATTTGGGGAAAGACTTAAGTATTACATGAATCTACACACGCAAACATTTTAGAACTGTTACTTTTTATGCCATGTTGTCACTTTTCGATGACTTTTGTTGCCATTAGAGAAACAACAGCAAACGAGCATTGAATTCTTTTGGTTGTTGTTGTAACAGCAAGAATTAATACTCGAAAACCTTGTCTTGCTACTAGAACATAGTGTTATGTTGATTACTTTGACTATTGGCTATCTAAACTTAACTTTTAAGAAAAATGTAATGTTATTTCTGTTTTTTTTTCACTTATACTTTATAACACCTAAGTTTCCCAGGGACGTAGGATAGACTTTTAGGAAAGTATTATAAGTTATTCCTAGTTATGTGGGTGATACTTATTTTCTTACCCTGGGGTAAGGAAACTGGCTCTTGCTCAATGCATATTATGAGTCAAGACTAATATAAACTCTTGACATACACTATCTTATGTTGTCAGCTTCCTGTGTGTGTGTGTGTTGGGAAGGGAGGTTACTGGGAATTGAACCCAGAACCTTCATACTGAGCTCCATTCCCAGGCCATTTTTATTTTTTATTGTGAGAAACCGTCTTTTAAGTTTCTTGAGTTGCTCAGGGTGGGCTTGAACTTGTAGTTCTCATGTCTCAACTTCCCAGAGTGCTGGGATTCCAGGCCCATACCACTGGGCCCAGCTGTGTCGGCGTCCTAGTATGAAATCCCAAGAACACTCTGCTAAGGGTGTAACACATTTTGGTACCAATAGAAATCTGACAAGTTTTATCAGATAGGAAAATATTTTCAATGGGTTCTCTTATTATTCACTTAGCATTCTCTTGCAAAACATTTTTGATTATTTAGTTAGAATTAAGTTTGCTTGGAATAGTGTGTCTTCAAAACAATTTGAATATTTTAAGACACTTCCATCCATATTTTAAAACTATTTCGTGTTCATTTATTTTGAACAATGTTGTACTACTAACAAATCAAAGCAAGTATAAGGAAGATAAACCCAAATTAGCATTTCAGTCCTCATGTGTTACTTGTGCATATTCTGCATGTTGATACATGTTAACGGCATGTCTCAGCTGGAATACCACATCAGACTGTATAATTAGGGGTCTGGGGGGGATAGAAGAGCCCAACAGGCTTGCCCCAGGCACCTCTCCTTCATTACTTTAATTTACTCTGTGACCTTCGAAAAGTTAGTTCACTTTTCAGGGTCTCATTTTCCCCATATGGAAGATTTGCAGTAGAGTGAACCTTCTGGGTCTCTGTACCTAGTCTTTCTTGGCCCCGTCCAGAGGTGTGTAGTGCAGCTGTTTGGAGAGGGGGACTTCAGCCCTGGGTGGTTTCTTGTTTCTTTGAGCCTGTCCTGTCATTGCTTTGCCCAGTATCTTTCCTTTTTTGGACAATTCTTGTCTGCCTTTTGGTTTTCATTTGTTATAAAATGATCGTTATAAAATTAACTCCATGTGGCCTTGCCAGTCTAGTTGGGAGGTAAGGTAATATTTTGATTCGGATAGGGTATTTGACTTTTTTTGGGGGGTGGGGGGGAATTTTTTGGAGATTGAATCCAGGTCTTCTCCCAGAACTACATCCCTCTGACAAAGACTCACAAGTTGCCCAAACTGGGGTTCAAACTTGCTTTCCTCCTGGCTCAGCCTCCCAGAGTAGCGGCACCACCATGGCTGGCTGACACTTGAAACTTTTATTGCATCTTCTGAAGAAGACTTTCTGTTTGGGCACTTGTAGGTCTTCTGAAAAAGAAGCTTCCATCAAGGCAGCAGAGGAAGACATCCTGTGCTTTGGCTGCTAAGTCCACCTTAGTGAAATTTGGCAAGGCTTTCCCCTGCCTCTACCTTTTATTTCTTGATTACCAGTGTAGTACTTGGTCTCTGGAATAAGATTATCATTGTCAGTGATACCAGTCACTGAATGGGGCAGGTGCCTCTGGCCAGCTGCCAGCTGAGGCAGGAGCAGGAGGGAATGGCTTCTGGAGTGTGGCTTTATGGCGGAGTCATTAGCAGGATCGGAGTCATTAGCAGGATCGCCTACCTCCCTTCTCCTATCCTTAGGCTGTGGTGGTGGGTGGACAGGAAGCAAAGGAAACCAACCCCATTAGGTGATTTTCAATGCTTATTTCTTTGGGAATGCTCACGGAACTCAGCCTCATTAACCTTTAAGTGAGGCAGGTGAGGAGTAGCCAGAGTTATTATCCTGCTTAAATAATTGACAGTAAATGACAGTGACTATGGTGCCTCTGATCACAACCAGGCTCTAGGATGCCTGGAGCCGTGGTAGGAGTGGGGAAGTAACTCCAAACACCAGGTGAGAGCAGTTATTGATCAGAGGGTTGGGGGTTGAGGAGGTCATGTTATCACCACTTGACAAGAAGCTTGGCTCAGTTTAAGGCTTTGGAGGTCTTTGGGTGAAGAGTTGTAGGGAGACATCCTCTTTACACATTATTGATTTCTGTAATGTTTAAATCTTAGTCTTCTGGAATGGGTATGTATGACTCGTATAACGAGAAATAAATCCTATTGTGCAGTTACTGATATAGAAGATGTTTAGATTCATAGAGCAAAAATGGAAGGAAAACATAGGAAAAAATGGATATATGGATGTAGGAATTGGAGTTTTTCTTCCTGGGCCTGGTGGCACAGGCCTGTAATTTTATCACTCTGGGAGGCTGTGGCAGGAGGATTGACAGTTTGAGTCCAGCCTGGGCTACTTTTAGTGATTTAGCAAGACTTGGTCTCAGAATCAGAAATCAAAAATGGTCTGGGAATGTGGGCTTAATTTCCAGTACCACACACACAGTATTCTTTATCATTTGCTCATGATTTGGTAGCGGTTGTAACTAAATGAACCATTTTGTTCCTTTCCCCTTGTGAAAATGTTGCAAATTTTTGTGTGCTAGATGAAACCTGAGGTTTTGAACTGTCACTTTACTGGCAAGGATGCTGCAGGAGTGTTTGGAATAGGAGGAAGAGTAGCTCTAAAAACTAAAAACATCTAAAAATATGGAGAGTTTTGGAACTGAGGTAAAAGTAGAAGTGTGTGTGTCAGGGGATGATTTTGGAGGGGAATGTTGTTGTTGAGGTGGCTTGGCGTTATCAGTGGTATGGGATGCAGCATTTCCAAAACTGCTTCCCTGACACCAGATCTTCTGTTCTACACAGTGTAAAAGTAGCCAGGTGTTAAGTGCATGCATAAAACAGTGCTAGTCCCCAGGGCCTTTTCCTATAGCAGTTTTTGTTATCCCTTCAGGGGAGACTATTTCATTAAATTCGAATAAGTTATGTACTTTTTCTCTGAGATTATACCTTTTGATTTTTGGTAAGGTTCTTTTATGAAGTGATGGGAATATTTTCATTTGGCAGCTTAATGGTCCAAGAAATTGGTAAGTGTGGGAATCTGGGCCTGAGATGCAGAGAGCCTGCCGTGGGGATTGAGTCGAGGGGCAGAGGCCAGGCAATAGTGTGGAGATTGTGGTCCAGCTGCTGGGGCCCCTGGGCCTTCTAGGAATGTAGATTCACAAGGAGAGACCCAAAGTCCCAGGAGCTGCAGAGGAGCTGATTTTGAAAGGGCCCTCAGAACCAGTGACTAGTTTTTGAATTATAACCCAAGAAATGACAGGCAGAGTGCCAGGATGAAAGATGAGGGTCTGGGTCCCGAGCTGACAGGGCAGGACTGAGATGAGAATGGCAGCCGGTAGCACGCCAGAGGCGCATCTTGGCGCTTGTGTCTTTGCACGCAGGCTTCTTTGTGCCAACAGCGTGCTTTAGCAATTTTGAGTTGTGCTTCTAGGAAGGTGTTGTATCCAGGCTGTAAAACCGGGACTTGTGCCACAGTCGTTGACCTGGGCTCCACACGCCAGGCGCTCCAGGTGAGCTTTGAGTGGCTGGAGGAAGCCTTAGAATAAGTTGCCTGTGGAATTCCTACTGTTCACATTTAGTTTTGGTTGCTTTTGCTGGGGTAGAGGGATAGTGGAAAAACAACATCACCTCTGAGTTTTGAATAGTAGGTTAAGGAGATAAATAATGTGTCTTCAGGTAATAGTTCAAAGAAATCGAGGCGTGGTTATGTTTTAGCTCACTGATCATGATACTAATAGTATTACAGTACTGTTGCTTCGTGCTAGTAGCTTTATAGCTATTCTCCTGTTTAATCTTATAGACAAAAACCTGTGGTACTGTCCTATTATAGAGATAAGAAAACTGAGGGCCTTTTTAGTAAAGGCTGCAAGGCTGCCCTGAGAACAATAGTATGTGCCCTGGAACTACCTTTAACATCAAGGAATCCATGGATTGCCAAGCAACTGACAGGATAAAGAAGAGCTAGCATTTGTTAATTCAGGATCAGTTGTGTGCCTTGTATTATTAGAGAATCAGTTTAGTATCTTATTTTTTTTTAAGCTGGGGACTGAGTCCAGTGCCTCTGCACCTTTGAACTTAGGTATACTAGCCCATTTTTGATTTTTGAAACAAGTCTCATTAAGTTCATGAGTTGCTCAGGCTGGGCTCGAACTTGTGATCCTCCTGCCTCTGCCTCCCAGAGTGCTGAGATTACAGGCCCGTGCCACTGGACCAGTCTCCAGATACCTTCTTAATTTTTTAAGTTACAGATGAAGAAACTAAGTATGGCTCGAAAAGTTGGAGGACTGTTCAGTCCCTAAACAAAGCCTGTGTTCTTGTTCTTTAGGTACCACGAGCCTTTCTAGATTCATCCATTTTCAAAGTGGATGATTAGCTTGCCTGTGCCTAATAAGTAGTCGAGCTGTTTCCTCCCACTGTGGCTCCAGTGTATGTTTTCCATCTGGCCACACATTGAGCAGCAGGACCCCAACACAATTTTAAAATATGCTTGAAATTAAGGGTTGCTTTGTTGAACCTCTCTGGGCAGACTCTAGAATATTTCTGTTGTAAAATACAGAGGAATCCTATTAATTGTTCTGTGCCAATTGGGAGGCAGTGCTGGGAGACAGAGGCTTCTGGATGAGGCTTTTGCTGAGGATGTCAGGGCTAGCCTGTGCCAGGCTTGCTGGCTGTTCGTGTTGGGTCCGGAGAGAGGACCCTTTCGGCTGGATGAAGGTGCCTCTCCCAAGGAACCCCTGCATGCCCTTGCTGTCCACCCTGTCCTCACCTTCTGATCTTCTTCTGGTTTCTCCAGTAGTCTTTTTGTCCTGCACAAGTCAGTCAGTCCGTCTGCGACATTCAGTGTCCCAATTTGCTGGGCTCTATTGTGTATAGGTGGGAGCGAGCAAGTTAGAATTTCCTCAACTTGAGTTATGTTTCTTCAGATAATTCATTCCTGGATGAGTTCATACAGTTGAATTTGTGGACAGAGCTGAGATGTGACCAGAGCTCTCAGGGCCTAGGGTGCACGGACACCTTGAGCAGCACCATTCAGCTGCACTTTGTTCAGGCTTTCCCCAGGAGCCAACTTTCGTTCATGCATTAGCGAAGAGACATTCAGAAGCCTCAGCCTCGTTTGTTCCTCCCTTTGCCAGCAAATGTTTATTGAGTACATAGCTTGTACCATGTTCAGGAAGGCAGGGAGGCGCCAGTACACTGGGGATGAGGAGCTGCTGTAGAGGCATGGGTGCAAGGTTTTGCGAGAGTAGGGAGGAAGGAAACTATCCTCACTGCCAGGGTTTGGAGGCCTCCTGGTAGAGGAGCCATGTGAGTGGCTTACATGTGGCATCCCAACTGTAGGATCTCCAAAACATTCTTCCTTGATTCAGTGTTTCTCCTACTCAACACTTAGGATTTACACTCCTTCTAGACGGGTCTAGGGATGTGGCCTTCATTCCCCATCGTGCTGGTTCTTAGGTCATTTTTGCCCTTCTTTGGTGTGTCAGGAGAATTTTACCATGACTGTGGATGGGATAACTACTGGCACCTGCAGGTTGAGACCAAGGGTGTTCTGCTCAGGTTACAGTACATATATAGACTAGCTTTCCTGGGAGGTACACAGGCTTGGTAGGTACGAATCAGACTCTTCAGGGCCTACTACTTCTCTGGGTTTTAATATCTGCACAACCACAGATCACAGAATTCTACTTACATGATAAAATTGCACAATGCCCCAGTTTCCTTATCAGCAAATAGGAGTGTTGCCATATAATATGGTGGTTATGAGGTTTTCTAGAGTTAATATATGATAAAGGCTCAGAATGATACTTGGCAGAAAGCAAGACCCTAATCTTCATTATTATTTTTACTTTTAAAGAAAAATTTTGTTTTTTGATTTACAGAGTTTGACTTTGTAGAATCCAGGGCAGCCAGTCTTGCTGAACCACCTCCAGGTGTGTTGTGGTGTAAGAATGGGTCATTGTTTTGGTGTTTCTCTGCTTCTGTTTTGTCCACTGGTTTTATTCTCCACTGTTTTCACCTTCTGAGTCTAAGGCCTTCAGTAGCTTTGCTTTCATCCTTTTGTATATTTTTCCCCAGAGACCCAAATTTATGTCCTTCCTCAGCCTTCCCCCGAAGGACTAGGAATTACATTTATGATTTCTCCTTAGCTCTATTTTGGGAATGATGAGAAAGTGGGAAGCAGGTCAGGGAGGATGTGGCATTACTTCCTGATTGCCCCAGCTCCTTCTGTGAAATTTAGGATTGCAAGGCAGGTGGTAGCACCTGCTTGCAACTCTTCCCTTTGTGCCCACCAGCTCCACCCCCAAGTGGATGCCTACTACTTCCAAAATACCCTGTAATTGGGTCACAACATTGTGTGCCTGCCAGGAATAATTTCTAAAAATCAAAGCAAAGATGCAGACTGTCATTGGGATTTGCAGCGTCTCCGTCTTCTGTACGGAAGCTTCGCAGGGTTATTCCAAAAAGGAAAGAAAGCAAGATGTCCTCTCAGTTAGGTGGCGGTCTGTCTGAGGCCTAGAATGGTGTCTGATTTTCACTTGAGTTGACTGCTCAACCTGTGATCCTTTCTGGCTTTCCTTAGGGAGATGGGCTTTTGTGGACATCACTCAACAGGTCTAATTTATTGTTGAATTTTTATTATGTAACTCACTTGGAAACTTTCATTATTTGGGATGGCATCAACAGACTAGAGAAACACTCCGAAATCCAGTTGCTTTGTGTTCTAACTCTCTCCCTAAGACATGGTCGTTTCTTTCCTGAGTAAGAGTGGTGGTCTCCTGGCTTGTCCGGCTGCTTTCATTCTGGTTTTCTAACTGCTGTGCATCATTGCAAATGCTGAACGTGGAATCTGACCAGAATGCCAGTCTACTTGCTGGGAGCTCTTAGTCTATAGAGAAAAGTGACAGCTAAAGAACAGTTATGATATAATGAGATAGGTGTTATAAGAAGTACTCAGTGCTCCCCAGACCAGTACTTGCCCTGGTTGGTGTGGGAGTGTATCGGGCAGGGCTTGAGGGAGGGCAGGAGGGCTGGTCCACCTGTCCCACAGTATGCCTGTGCCTCAAACCTGCATTTCTGCAGTTCCTGAGACAACATGTCTCTAGCACCTTCCCGGTATGTGCCTCTGCTTTCCTTTCTGTCACTGCGACTGCTGACCTTGAGTATGCAGTCACCTTCTCTGTGGTTGCTCTGCAGTGCATCCAAGGTGACCTTCTGAAATCTGCAGGTCTGGACGTGTCCATCTCCCATGCAGTGTCTGCTTCTTGTCCTTGAGGTGCAGTCCCTGCTGTTGGCATCCCACCTCTCACCTTCCACGATCTGCTGTCCGTCTTGTGTCCTGGGCTTGGGCCCCACTGTTCTTAAAACATAGTATGTTTTCTCTGGCCCTGGGTCAGTAGTGACTGCTCCTGTTGCCTACGGCTGTGCCTCGTGTCCCTTTCTTATCTGCCTTTTAGTTCCCCTTCAGAAAGCAAGGTCAGCCTGAGTGTATATCAGAATTACCTGAGGGCCCAGAGTTTTTGACTCTTGGCCTGTAGTGTAGCGAGATGAAAATCATTCACATTTCTAATGATTTGCTGGATGATGTTGATGCTACTGGGGACCATGCTTAGAAAGTCACTGGTATGCATGGTCACCCAGGATAGGGTCTGATTTTTCAGAGGGCTGCATGATTCTTTAGCCTTCCACTCTGCCTTTCCCCTGACCTTTCGCTTACCTGATCGACCTGAGTGATTTGAGTCCAGTGATAAATGGATTTAGAGCCCGAGCCGTCCTTGCCGAGGTGCTGCCGGTAAGGAGGACCAGATTCTAGAGACATGCAGGTCATAAGGTGTTTCTGCGCATGCTGTAGTTTAATAGGTAGGATTTTTGACTTGAATTGTTCAGTATTGGACTTCATTCTGTTGCCTCTAGGGTGTAAAGGCGTTGCTCTCGGTGTCACTTGACCCTGAGTGGAGGAAGGGAAAGAGGAGCGACCTGCTGGAGCCAGAGCAGTTGGACTAGGTGTGTCTCTTTGATGAGATTTGCTCTCCGATACCTTTCTGGTTCTTGTTTGGCATGGCAAACTAGAGAAGGGACAAAGTAGGGCAAGCTTGCTGAAAATTAGATTTGCAGGAGAGCCCAGAATGAGCTGAAAAGAACATCTGTTAAAGTAGAATAGTGGAGACAGTAAAAGCACATTCGGCTCAGTTGTCAGGGATGGGAGGAAGTGTGGATTTTTTGCTGCTGGTCTCTTGCGCTTGGGGCAATTTCCAGATGGTTGCTGTGGAGCTTGCCTGAGAAGAGGGTAAAAAGAGCAGCAGACTTGGAAGCCAGTAGTCTGGAATTGTCTACACAGGGTGGGAACCAGGCCTGAGTGCTGCGGGGAAATTGGGTCAGGGGGCCTGGGAGGTTCCGTCTGTTTTCGTGAACATGGACTGCAAAAAGTATGAAAGTGGTTGGTGCTTCTGGGTCCCTCTTGTTGAGGCGCTGTGTTTTCACAGCACTGTATTCTCCCTAAAGAGACAGGAAGTCTTGCATGAAAGTGAATTTGTTAGATGCTATTACTGTGTACAAGGTCTCCAAGTCCCAAAACCCAAGAGGGAAAAATCTCCTGCATTGAAGTAAAAGATATTCCAGTGATTTAAGCAGAAAATACATGAGTAATGATGTTCCAGAATTCACAGTCACTCCTCTTATTCATGAGACCTAGCAGTTGGGTCAGTGTCATTTTCTAAAAATGCCTACCCCCTCCACTCCCAGAGCTTGAACTTATTTCTACAAAAATAAAAAAAGGAAGTCTTGCATTTCTTTGACTTATGTATCATTGTCTCATGATCAAAGTCATCTCCTGCTGACTTGAGTTTTATTTCAGCTTAAATCATTTTCCTGCACTAGTTCTACGTCCTGCTGTTATTTTATGAGCTGTAAGTAGATATAGGCAGCAAAAATAAAATTGTTGTTATTGAATTTTTATCTTTTTCCCCTTGGTTCTAAGAGCATGTGGATTGTAAGAAAAACCAATAAAACAAAACAAAAGCCCAAACCCAAGGAGAACATCGATTTGTGGCACTTTCATTAGATGCCGTTGTGCTCTTTTTCATTTAGAGAGATAATAGGGGAATGGATGGCTGCATCAGAGTTCACATCAATTTTTGCTTAATGTTTATTTCTTTATGAACATTTGTGAAGGTGTTGCCTTTTCTCTGCTGTACCATCTATTAAACAATGCCACCTTGCTGAGAACAATCAGAGTGTCACTTAAGACAGTCTTAACTCGTCAGTATAGTAGGAGAGCTTGGTGGGTTCAAGTTTTTGTTAGGGCACATTTATTTTTCCTTAGTGTTGACCTTGAAGGTTAATTTTTGAAATGCTCAGCGGTACATCATTTTGATAGATGATTAAGTTAAAGAGTGCAACTGTGATGTTACCCTGCGAGTGTTGCAGTGTGATGTAATTGTAGGCATTCTGTTTGAATACATTAGTAGAGAATGGATACACAGGAAAAGAACTCAATTCCTTGAGACGGTGGGTGAAATTCTGGCTTTTTCTTCTTTCTCAAGCTTCTTCAGTGCTTTTATATTCTTTTAGAAATGAGTAAAAAGGGGAAATCATTCTCATTCATTCATTTCTGTCTCATCTAAAGGATGTGCATTCAGGATTGTGTTTCTTCAAGAAGACTAATTAAGATTAAGAGAAGTGATGTTATGCTAAGTGAAATAAGCCCGTCCCAAGATGACGAATATTATATGATTGCATTTCTCTGTGGTGCCTGTAGTCAAACTCATGGAGACAGGAAGTAGCATGGTAGTTGTCAGGGATAGGGCTAAGGGTGATGGGAGTTGTCCTGATGGGTCCCGGGTTCCAGCGAGGCAGGCAATTTTGGAAGCTAGATGGTGATGATGGTTGTACAACAATCTTGTGAATATACTTAGTGCCACAGAATTCCACACTTTAAAAATGGTTGAAATGGTTAAAACCCTTAGGAGGAATCAATCTGCTGCTGAGCTTGCAGCTCCTGGGGAGGGCACAGAGCCCAGAGCTGGGGAGGGGATAGATGCCACTCACCTGAACTTGATGCTTGTCTTTTCGAAAGTTTCCTTTTGCATGAAATTTGCGCTTATTCAGGTTAGTTAAAATTGTGAATTGGACATATTTTGGGCTGTGTTTATCACAGACTTTTTTTTTGAAAATTACTTTGGTTTTAAGAAGCTACATTGGATATCCTTAATGACTGTGACATCATTTCCACCTATTCTGTTGAGTGTTCCCTTAAAACCAATCAGTGAGGTGCCATGACCTTTGTCCATGTTATTCTAAAATGACCATAGGCTTCAGATGCAGACAGATCTAGGGTTAAATGAAGACCCTGTGTGGACTAGGTAGATGCCTGTGGGCACCCTAGGTGAGTGGCTTATCTTCTCAAGCCACGTTTCCTTATGTAATGTATTGATAGGAATCCCTACTCCGCTGTTGTTGGGAAGGTTACTGCGGTACCATCTGCAAGTGCTTCCTGCAGTGATCAAGTATTTAGTTACTTTCTTCATTTCTTGTCATTGAAGTGGTTGTTAGGATGAAGAGACTTTCTAAATTGCCTCCACATTTTTACTATCCCAACAGAAGAAGGTCCTTACAGGTGTTTCTTTAAAAACTAATAAAACAAAAAACACCCTCAGAGGTGATGGAGAGAAACTTCTAGTACACTTTTTATTCAGTTACATGGTTTTGGTTTTGATTGTTACCCTTGCTTTTATTATGTAGGTAACAGTGCCACACTATGTTTGATACCACCTTAGTCTGACAGACATAGAAGACTTGGAGATTGAAATTTGTTCTTGGGTTGCATTTGGTCAGCATGGGACCCCGGTCAAATCCACTTTTTCCTCTCGTGTGAGAGGATCCTATAGTAGTAATGAGCACGTTGAGCACTTACTATGAGACAGCTATCACTTCGATAAATGTTGTTTGTGGCTTACCAACCCATGTGGCCTAGTGTCTCGTTGAGGTAGATATGGCCTAATCCTCACATACAGGTGGGGAAGCTGAGGCTCACCAAGGTTGTCCAGGGACATGTGGCTAGGAGAGGTGATGGAGGAGGATTATGGGGGCAACAATTTCGATGGAGAAGGCAGTCAGTTTGCATGTCCAAAAGCAAATGTGCACATGTATATGTGCATGTGTGTGTGTATACACGCATGCAGGCACGCGCATGCACACACTCTCCACAGCATTTTTCTAAGACACAAAAGCTACTCTATTGTACAATTAGGAATTCCCTAGGAGGATGCTGTCTGAGGACCAACCATTGTGAAAAAGATCTTGTCAAAGCACTAATTGTATTTGGTGGTAATTGTAACTGCTTTGCCTTTTCCTGATTTTTTTTTTTCAAACAAGAAAATGTCTACACTCTAGGGTGACAGGTCCTTTAAACTGCAGAACTGGTATTGTGATGTTTTCTTTAGGAACAAATCAGGTGTTTCCGTAGTGCTGAGTGTTCTGTCCTGAGGTCGTGCTCAGAATACCTGTGGAGGATGAGCGCCAGCCACTGGGGCAGAGTGACTGGCACACACTCAAAATGTTTTGTAAATATATTAGTCTGAAAATGGCATTTTTCATGTAGAGTACTAGTAAGGTGAAATTTTCTTGCTAAATTATCCCATGTTAATTGTCTTTTCCTACAGGAACAGTGTGACTTTTCAAAAAAATATAGGTCATTTCATTTCTCCTGAAATAATTGAATTGTCCTTTGGAATAACCTGTTAATTCTTCCTCTTCTGTTTGGGTCAGAATAATTGATGAAGTAAGAAAATGCAAATCGAATTTCAGATCAGGGGTTTGATTTGAGGAAATATCACTCTCCCTGCAATGTTTACTTAGCTCAGCTTTGTCCTGGAGTGCCTGCAGACATCAGGGCTGTGTTTTGATACTTTGAGTAGAACTTATATGGTGCTCCTCATCAGGCAAGTGATGCTGGCATCATGGGCTCATTGAGTCAGCTACGTGTGATGTCAGCCCTCAAAGACATTTCAGAGATAACTCTTGAGCAGTGGGTTCACTGGCAGTTATTCATGCCAAAGAATTTTCCCTAATCTGCTTAAAGCACTGAAGTCTGAATTGTCTTGTTTTGGAAATTTCTAATTGCTTCCATGGCATACAGAACCAGCCAGCCATTGCATGGAGAATGTGTTTTTCTTGATACCCAGATGGGTGCAGCACCGTTGCTGAGAGTAAGTATATAAGTTTGACAGGAGCCTGTGGACGAACAGGGCAGCTGTCATTAAGAGAAATTTATATCAAACGCTTTATATGAATAATTACATGCTTCATTTCCATGTTTCCTTGAAGGCTGATGTTTGTCAGGGTAATAAGGATCTGAGAGCTGTTGCTGTTTCTGTGCTGCTGTGGTAGTGCACACGAATGTCTTGGCCAATGCTTCTGAGAGCATCAGTGCTCCTGAGAGCATCAGTGATGCTGAAAGAGGCAAACAGTGGGTGCTCAGGCAGTGCCCAGGGTTGTCATCTGCTTTCTTGACTGGGTTGATGAGTACATTGGTGACTTTGAGGTCACAGATGATCATGGAGCTGGGAAAATTGTCGTGAACTTCAGAGGCAGGTTAGACAAGTGTGAAGCGATTGGTCCCTGATTGAACAACACAGTCATCTGCTCTCCTCGTGTGCTGGGTTTCCTTGTGCTGATGGCCTCAGCTGCCCTTGTGCCCTGTCAGGATGAAGGCATGTGGGAGGGAAAACCCTGGGATTCTTTTTTCCCAGGGCATTACAAGTAAAATTCCTTAATGGCCAAACCAAAACAAATAAGAGAAAAATTTAAAGATTGTGTATAATTTAAGTGATAGATCCCAAAGCATCACTAGATTTCAAAAGAAGTAAACATTTTATTAATAGTCTTGAAATTTAAATATCAGTGATTATAGGTTGCTATATAGGATGTTATCTAGTATATATTGTTCATGGTTAAAATTCAAAGATGTTGCCTTGCTAGGAGACATGACATGATAAATTGACAGCATTAAAATCAGTTTGAATTTTTTTGATGTACCAATTAATTTCTCTTCTAGGTAGATGCATTTATTTTTTAATGATAAAGAAAGTTTCTTATTTAAAGTATGTTTGCATTTTGGTGTGTTCTGATTACCCTGTATGTAAGAAAATGCTTGAATCTCATACCTTACCACAGATAAGGTGAGTCTTACTCATTGGGATAGAATACCTGACATCGGTGACTTAAGGGAGGAAAGATTTATTTTAGCTTATAGTTTTAGAAAGTCTCACACAGTCTGTTTATGGGTGGCTGGCAATGATGGAAACACATGATGGAGGTCTCATTGGAGAAAAGCTCATTGCGGCATGCAGACAGAAAGCCAGGGGAGGCGGAGCAAATGAATGTCTAGAGGCTAAGGCTAAGGACAGAGCTTTCCCAGAAAGAAGCTGTAGCAATGATTTATTTATTTAGTTTTTACTTTAATTTGCCAGTTGGGCTGCCCATATCCAGAGTGGATGCCTCTTCCTGACTTTTTGGCCCACAAGTCAATAACACACACCTGAAAGTTCTGTCCTAGGTGCCCTCCAATCTCAATAAGTAATAGAATCCCTCCAGTTCAGGCTCCAAGCGTCTGTCTCTACTTGCTAGGCCTCACCTCCCAGTAGTTTCACTGGTACCCAACTATATCCAAATACCCGAGGCTTTAGGGGGTCACTCCAGATCCGGTTGTAACAGCAGGTAAAATTTTTTCCAATGAGGGCCATTTGAAAATTGATGCCATCATTTGTGGGCCATACAAAATGATCAATATAAATTTGTTACTATGAAAAGCCCCCTGGATTTATGAAATTTCAAGTCCTGCTGGGCTGGCCAGACTTTCTCTGGTGTCCTTGGGCAGGCCATGCCCCACTAAGCTTTAACTACTCCTTTGTTTGGGGGAACTGGCAAATCTCGTATCTGAGGTTAACTGAGAAATGGAGTCACTTCTCTATAGCTGTGTATATGTTGTATGTAGGTTGGACTACGTTTTCCCAGAGATGATTAATTGGGAGTCCTAATCCCTGAAACCTGTGAATGTAGCCTTATTTGGAAAAGGTTTTCCTGTAGGTGTAATCAAATTAAGGTGCAGTTATGCTGGGGTAGGGCGAGCCCGGCGTGTGTTATGACAGATAAGAAGAGGGAATTTGGATGCAGAGGCACAGGGAGAAGACCATGCAAGAGCAGAGATGTAGACACAGATTGGCTGTGCGGAGGAGGAGGCAGACATTGGAGGCTCACCAGGGGCCACCAGACACTGGAGGATCAAGGAAGGAGCTTTCTCTAGAAGTTTTGGAGAAAGCATGGCCCTGCCAGCACCTTGATTTCAGCCTTCCAGCCTCGAGCACTGGAAGAGAAGATATTCTGTTGTTTAGAGTCACCAATGTATGGTAATTTGTTACAGCAGCTATAGCGATCCAAGTAGGTAGGACCCCTGCCCTTGCAAGTCCTTCAGGATTGTCCACTCCATTCGTGAAAGAAGTGTTAGTGAGGCATCTTGATGGTCAAGAACTAGTTCCAGCCTTTTTTCTGGACCTCACAGACATATGTACTGGGGAAGCAGTGAACATAGAGCTTGAGGCATGGAGTGTGTTTGTTCAAATTCTGGATCTTTTCCACTGACCTCCGGTGTTGATGATGACATGTTAAACTTTTTCTTGCCGTCACATCGGCAAAATGACTATAATACTGGGGCCTTCCTTTTTCGGGATTAAATGACCTAAACTACTTCAAGTACCTAGGGTCCTAAGGACTTAACATTTGTTGCTTTATTAAATGAATCTAGAAGGTCTCAAATTTGCAAATTCATTCTTTTGATAGTTATTAAGAATTCAGGTATGAATCAGGCATAGCTTCTTCCCCCATGGAACTTATCAGAGATTTATTTATTTATATGGTATTAAAATAGCACACGTGAGCCACAACTATGATGGCAGAAAGTAGAACATGATTAATTCTGGGAAGGCCAGGAAAGATGTCCCTAAGGGGGGTTGTGAAGGTTAAGTAGGGGTTAGCCAGGTAGCAAAGGAGGAATAGAGCAGTAGGGGCAATGGGAACGGGTTCTGCAAATAGGGAAGACACAGAGCAGTCACTTGTGAAACAGTGATTACAGCAGGTAAGAGAGCAGGCTGTGGAGCGTGGGCTGTCAGGCTGCTGCCCCCTGCCACTGACCTTGAGCTGCTTGCTGCCTTGATCTTTCATCTTTTGAGTGGGGATTAATGGGTAGACTAACTTGACATGCTTAGATCAGCACTTGGCCAAAGCCAGTCCTTGAAAATTCTGGCTTTAGTTGATGTTACTAGTTTTTGTCTTTCCCATTAGAAGGCAAAAGTTAAAACGCACCGCTGATGTTCTTAGTTGCGTTTGGTGGTTTCTGTGTGTGTAGATAATGAAGACCAGACCCTTGGTGCATGTCCCCTCTCTCTCTCTCTCTTTCTCTCTCTTTCTCTCTCTCTCTCTCTCTCTCTCTGTCTCTCCCCCTCCCCCCTCTCTCCATTTGATCATGGGCACAAGGAGATGAAAAGCAAATACAGCGTGCATTGTTTAAATATGAGAAGAAAGTATTAAAATAGGCCAGACGTTGGCACAAAGCTGTGTACAGATTGCTGATTAGGCAAAATAAAAGAAATAAACCAGCCTGTTGAGCCAACATGATTTTGTTTTTAAATCTGGCGAACCACCTGTATCTTTAAATGATCAGTTTAGAGATGGTTTTGGTTTGTTGTTAATTGTTTCCAATTTACCCAGTGACATCAGTCTACATTCTGAACCAGTGTAGTTAACAGTCGAGGCCGCCCCTGGAACTAAGCGCCATCCAGTGTGTTCAGGGTACAGGGAGGGGTGTGGCTTTGGGATTTCTTGGGCCATGCATTTCAGAGCCTTGAGAGCTAATGAATGGATAATTTCAGCCTTAGTCCCATCTATTTTTATTTTGAAGGGAAGGGGTGACTTCTAGTTGTCTTTTTTTGATTGTAATGTAGAAAATGTGTTCCTGATGAAAAGACTGGGGCAAAATGAAAACCAAAAGCAAAGAGCACTAGAAATTTTAACTTAATTATTAACACTTGAGATAGAGCCTTCTGGGCCTCCTTGAACTTGGAGAGAAAAAGAGAGTCAAGAACATAATGCTAGATATAGATGCAGGTGGGCTGATCAGTGAGACTTTGGAGGAAAGCTCAGTTGGAAATGGTGTGGGGGCTAGAGGAATAGAACAGCTGTTAGGCCTGAGTTCGAATCCCAAGCACCACATATCCAGGTGGGGTGGCACATGCCTATAATCCCAGCACTGCGAAGGCTGCAGCAGGAGGATTGTCCTGAGTTTGAGGCCAAACTGGGCTACATAGGGAGCCTGACTGCAGGGTCAGAGTTTGTCTCCAAGGAAAGGAAAAGAAAAGAAAAGAAAGAAAGGGTGTGGAAAATTTAGGACAGAAGAAAACCCATGATGTTCATCTTGTCATTCAATTAGTTTAAAATGCTTGTGATAGGAAGTGGCTGGATTGTGGGCTTCGCTTTAGCATGTGTTTATCAAGGGCCAGTGCAGCGCTAGCAATGCGTCGGAGTGACTGCAACAGACAGCATCTGAACTTCTCTGCAACTTGCAGCTGGAATCAGGACAGTAGACTTTCACCAAGTTGCATAGTTGACATTTCAATGTTAAATCCTGAGCTGGACCAGGGGGTGTTGTGATTTGGATCTGGAATGTCCCCCAAGAGCCTTGTGTTTGGAGAATGATTCGATCATGGGGTTAATTCATTGGCTTCTGGTGCTTTAAGAGATGGGGCCTGGTGGGAAGGGGTGGATCACGGGGGCTCCACCGGGAAGGACGTGTCCCAACTCTGCCTCTTGCTCATTTTACTTTTCGTTGTGGTGCTGTGAACAGCTTTTTCCCAGCTATGCCTTTGCGGGTCCTTCTGTTGATGCCAGCCACCCGTGAGTGGACTGAGACCTCCTGAAACTGAGCTAAAATTAACTTTCCTTCCTTGAGTTGTGAGCGTCAGGGCCTGTGTCCCAGCAGCAAAAAAAAAAAAAAAAAAAAAAAAAAGTAGCTAAGACAAGACGGATGGGAGATGAGGGTGGGATAGGGAGAGAGGATGCTGTTTTAAATAGGGGAGGGAAAATAAATATATAACAAGTAAATAGGGAGGGACCAGAGAAGATGTCACAGAGGAAGGATGCCCTGGGGAGAGAAGTAGAGGAGCTGGAGGACATCAGCCTGGTTGTGATGGGTGGGGGAAGGGAAGAGATGAGTAGATAGTCAGGGCAAGGTCGTTAAATGGTCCTTAGGGCTGTTGAGACCTTTGAGCAGGCCCTACCCAGTACCACATAATAGCTGAGCATGGGGGTGCGTGCCCGCAATCCCAGCACTCGGGAGGCTGAGGCAGGAGAAATGGCATGAGTTTTAGGCCCGTCTAGGTTACATATAGAGCTCAGGACCAGCCTGGACGCTGTATCAAACAAACCAACAAACAAAAAAACAGTGATTATGATGAAAAGAGGTTTTTGGGGTTCTGGGGGGAACAAGGAAGCTAATTAAAGAAGACACTCTAGTTTGGGAGGAGATGGTTGTAGTGGAGGTGGTGTAGATTGACTGGTGCTGAAGGCATCTTTGGAGTGGAGCCACTGGACGTGCTGCCCAGCTGGAAGTACACCGGAGGGGCATCTGCGCAGCTGGAGGTGGCAGGGAGGCTGCTTGGAGCTGACGCGCACTGGGGTGGGGATGGGGTCAGCCTTGGGTCTGAACAATAGAGACATTGAGCCAGCATCCTGGAGTAGGTGAGGATGGGGCAGCTGAATCTGTGAGCTGGGAGCTTAGGGAGAAGACTGAGCTGGGCACCAGACTTGAGGGCATGACGGTCATCCAGGAAGGAGTGAAGGTTGAGATCACGTCTGAGGTATCAGGAGAGAGGAGGAAGATGAGCAGAAGAGTCTGAGTCACTGCAGCCGCCAAGGTGGACGCATAGAAGCCAAGGGAAGGTCTGTTTCAAGGGAGATGTGAAGATCAGAGAGTAACTCAGCAAATTTGATCTAAAACATCAAAAAAATAAGATCTATATTAAACTATACTATTTATCATTAAACATGAGAATTTCTTAGATTTTACATTTTTATTTGCCAGTACACTAGATTGTTTTAAGGATCAAGTACAAATACTCCATTCACCCTTCCCACACCCTAGAAGTCCCATTATAAATAGTAGTGTTGAATAACCTTTCAAATATGTGTACTTGTACAAGAGGTAATCAAAAATATGATAGCTTAATTTTTGTATAATAAAAAACACTGCCATTAATCCTCAGAATGCTCCCTCTTGCTTCAAATACATTTACGCCTTGTTCTCGCGCTATCTAAAGCCGTTCCAGAAACCCTGTTTCCTGGGTGTCTTCACGATGTATGATCATACGCACGGGCACTTTCTCTTCCACCTGTGCATCAGTCTGGCACCTGTGACATCTTGATCTTAGCCAAAGTCAGAAGAAGAGTCAGCACATGAAGGTTGGCCCAAGGGCGAGTGCCACAGTTAAAGATGCCCCTGAAAGGACTGCCGGAACTGCTGCAGAAGGTGGCAAGGGGGGGATAAGTGTGCGAGATGAAGGGAACATTTGGAAAAGGATTAATGGCAATGTGTCTTTTATTGGAATGATATTTAAAAGTTTAAACACCATACTTTTAGATCACATCTCATGTATTTATATTAATATCTGTCTATATCCATATATTTCTAATAAATTATTTCAAATATACAAATAGTCTGAAAAATAGAGATGGATGACCCCTTAGGAAAGAAAGAAAGGAGACCACTGCTGTCAGTTCCATTGGTGCTATTTTGTATCTGGGTCGCTAGTCACATGCGCACCTACGCCTCCCCGTGCGTGGTGTGTGCGCAGGACTGTGCCGTCTGCTCTCCCTTCCTGCACTCGCTCCAGCACCCTGCCTGAGGCTGGCCTGTGGTTTTCAGGCTGTTGCTGCACCGGCAGTGGTAGTGGTCCCGCCCCCTGCCAATTCCCTGGGAGACCTTCAGGTGCAGTAGTGCAGAATACTGCAGCCTCCACCGGGAGTGTGTCAGAGGTGCTGATGAAAGTGGCCTTGGGGACTCTCAGGCCTCCATGTGGAGAGATGGGGAATGCCACCCGGAATACCGCAGTTTACGAGGAGGACCCAGGCTTTGGTGCTCTGCAGTATTTGCTTCAAAGCGGGCTCTGTCAGTGTGGACATGTGGCCTAACTGTCACACACCTCAGTTGGCTTCATTCTCAAGTGAATCAGACACAGAATGTTAAAAATCTCACTAGGTTTCTCTAATATGAGAAAGCCAATGTATAAATAAGTAAAAGAGCAAAAGAACAGAGTGATGATTGGAAACAAGGATGTAGAAGGTTTTTGGAGGAGAAAAGGGGATGTAGTGTGGAGGGGTGAGAGGATGGGAAGGCGTGAAGGGAGGGAAACATGAGCCGGACGAGCTGTGTATATTCCTCAAGTTGAAGGTAATTATTAAATGTGACAAATGCATATTAATAAATAAGTTTAGGGAAAATGTTGCTGCGTTCACAAACTGGAGACGATAATTCCCACCTTAGAAGGTTGTCCAGAATCTCATAGGAGATGTACAGGAAGTGCCTAGGCAGCCTGTCCCTGTAAATTCTGATTCTATTTGCTCTTTTCCCCAGGTCTTTTTAATATTTTCCTGGTTTACTTTTTTAGTTGGTTGACAAAAATGATTGGGAGGTAGGTGATTTGTGATAAATGTTCGTTGGTTGTCTAGAAAGGATTGAAGTTAAACACACTTTATAAAGTGTTGGACTGAGACTGGGGAGATCAGCTAGTTTTTGTTTTTTAAAATTAAGTCCAGTTTCCTTGCCAGTAAGCCTTTAGGGTTCACTGAGAACAGGTTCATTGCCAATCCTCTTCCAGACGTCTGGAGAATATGCAGTCATTTGGCCTCTTTTTTGTAACTCCTGTGCCCTTCCTGCCCTGTTGTCCTGCCCTCAGGAGAACGTGACCCTCGGCGAACCCATCCCTGCACCAACTGTGCGGGTCTTCACCGTGAGGAGCCGGTTTTGACCAGGTGTGGCCAACTGTCTTTTGTGCAGCGAGGTCCTTAATGACGAAGGTAGATTGATGTAGATAAAAGTAAACCATGGGGAAAGTGATTCCCATTTGGTGTATTGTTTCTGACAGATCAGTGAGTTCTGCAAATATTTGGTGTCAGATATTTACAGTAGTGCCTTGGGGGATGCGATTGTGTCGGGACCACCTGGTATGTGACAGGTACCGTCATCTGCAGTTGTCACGTTGGCCACCCCACTGGCCAAGTGGTTTGCATTAGTAAAAACTGTCTTCTTTATTATAAACTAAAGGATGATTGCTTATGTGTAAGGTGTGTATCATGATGTTATGGGATACATACAGATATGAAGTAAAAGAAAAGGAGGACAGGAAGGTCTCCAGCTTTTGGACCTAGTGTAGCCTAACTGCTGTGTGCCCCTAGAATTTGTATGTTGAAAGCCCAGCCCTCAGTGTGATGGCAGAGGAGATGGGCTGTTGGGAAGTGATTATGTTGTGAACACGGAGCATGAATGAGCTTAGTGCCTTTACTTAAAAACAAATAAACAAGGCTCTTTGTCATGTGAGGGTACTGTGAGATATTTTTTTACTTAACCCAGGTAGGTTGTAACAGGAATATCCAGTCTTCTGAAATGACCCTGGCATCTGTTTTCTCTTTTTTTCCCATCCAAATATGTTTGTTTGGTTTTTAATTTTTTTTTCACCTTGATGATGGCCAAGTCTGCTAATTGTCTGTAATGATTTTTATGTCTCTGTTTTTTTTTTTTCTGAAGACAAACATCCAAGTGTTTTCCTAGAATATAATGATAGGTAATTAAAGGCACTCAGCACAATTAATAGGCACTTTAATGTTAATTGAATGGAGATCTAACTTAAAACGGATTGTAAAGCCCAAACTCTTTTGCATAAATATGAGCTAGAAAAAGTTAAAAGTGTGATGACATTTCACTACTGGGGATATGTCATTGTGTATAAATACAGAATACATGAACACACGAGCAAGCATGCCTGTTTACACACATATACAGAGGTCTTCTTGTCCTTCACCTGTGCAGGAAGATTTGGATTATAAAAGGTAGGCTATGAGCTTCTTCTGAGGAGGTGAGTCACTTGTTCAGGGCTCTGCGGCTAGAACTTAATGGCCTGGCTCATGTAGCCCGCACTCTGACTCCTTAGCACATGGTCATTAAATTCACTTTATTCTGCCTGTATATGACTTCTGTAGACAGGCAGATAGTTAGGATCAGTAGCTGGCATGTGCATTTCATGTGTGATGATTGCCTGTTGGTATAGTTGTGTATTGTTGTTTGTTTCTCTCAAAAGACATTTATCTTTTTTATGTCATAAAAATGGTATAGATTTTACTAGAAAGCGCAACAGTATAAAACAGAGTATAAAAAATAATTTAAAAAATCACCTGCAATCCCACCGTTTTGGTAGGTGTTAATGTTTTAGGATTGGGAAGGTAGAGAACAGCTGCCTTCCGTTCCCCGAGGTCCTGTTTGGATTGTCATGTCCTCATCGTCAGGAAACAACACTCTAGGTGCTGCTCATCGCTCCCTTGATTTCGTTTCTGTCGTGGCTGTTTGGATAATCATGGCTGAACAGTACAAAATAGCTTCCTCATATTTATGGTTTCTGTGATTCTCACACATGTGACGAGGCTGTGAAATTGTGACAAAATGGGATTCTTTATTTCTGTGTACCTTAAGTGTTGGTTTATGTTTGCAATAATTCCCAATGGACATAAAATGCCCCCAGTGCGTGGGATTTAGAGTCCAGGGCTGGCTTCATCATTCCTTCATTGTATGGCCTTAAACCAGATTCTCAATGCCTGCCTGGTAGGGTCCGTGAATACCCAGTGAGTTCATGTTAGTGACGAGGCAATTATGATTTTTGTCAATATTAGTAATGATGGTGCTTTACTTATTGTCAATGATAATTTGTTTCCAAATGGAGTGAAGACTATAACATTTAACATAGTGGGGTCTCCTTGGGGTTAAATAGAATCTTCTTTGTCTCGTATGATTTTGTTGTTAGTGTAGTGCCAGGGGTCAACTCGGGATTCTTTAGAACTTCCTGGGTGCAACTTTGCAGCAAACAGGTGGCAGAGAAATGAAGCACCTGGTTGCAGAGCTAGTGTGTACACACAGCCCTGCAGAGTTAGGCGCATACCAGACGGGTGAAGAGCACGTTAATTATTATCCTACTTTGGAGAAAGTCTGCTAGAATTGTAGCTCTAGGCACTATGTTAGACCTGGCTTTTAAGCTAGCAAAATAACGATTGCTATTTTTAGTTCAATTTCTGCCCTTTAAAAAAAATGTAGTATGCTCCTTGCTGTTCCTGGATGGTTATATGTATTTTAATTAATGTTACTTTATTGCAGTTGTGCCCTGAGGCAGATTTAGTGAAAGATGTAATTTCAGAAGGCTGATGAAATTAGATAGGTCTGCCTGGGATGACTCTGTTATTCATATTTATGGTTGTAAAATATTTCAGGTACATTTATGTCAGACATTCCTGTGTTGTAAACACATAGGTCATGTTCTGAATTCATTTGTTTTTAGAGTTTTGTGGAATAGTTAGGCACCAGTAAAGCCATAGTAACTCTAGTTTAGGGATGATTTTGTTGTTGTTTTGTTGTTAAGTATGACTGCATTTTCATGGATATTTTATCATGCAATTGATCTATAAACCAAACATACCCAGAACTCCCACTTTATAAATTTATAGTCAGAATTATCACATTCTTGATTGAATTATGTGAGGTACATGTCTGTGTAGAAATCACCTTTATTGGTGTCTAAGTGAGGAGCTAGCCCTAGCCAGCTATAAAATATGTTAAACCACTTGCCAGAACTGAATGTAATTAAAACAGTGCAAGTGAAGTGAATGACTGTTCTGTAAGAAAGAGCAAGTGATACATTGAGTGGGGCTTGATGCAAGCCCAGCCAGTAGTGAGACAAGGGGTAGGAAACGGTTTGTAATGATAACGCACAAAGCAGTTTCTCTTTAATGGGAATCAAGAATGCCACAAAGCGATTGAAGGCTGTAGGCATCTTCCTTACCTTAAACATTAGCCCTGAGCCTGCTTGGTGGAAGAACTTGAGGCACTAAGGTGTTAAGGAAAAGTGCTGGGGGTATCAGGAAATAAGGGAACTTTTGGAACTCTGTATGCGTTATTTAAGATTCTTCAAAATCAAAGATATGCGAGTACATGTTAGAATCCTCACATAGGATTTGCATTTCTTTTGTTTTGTGCCAGATAATGGTTGTGTTAAGGTCCACCTATTCAGACAGTCCCATCTTGCCCAGCAGTTTCCAGTGCTCCCATTCAGTTATTTCCTGATTTGTACTGGTGCTGTTTTAGGCCACGAGGACACCATGAAACAGTGTCCCTGCCCTTAATAAGAGTACATGCTGGTGGCAGGAGCAGGTAAGTGCCTTAGCTTGGGTTCTGTAGAAGCAGGAGTTGAGATGGAGTTTGAAAAATGTAGAAGCAGAATTGGGCAGAGTAAAGTTGAATAGTGATGCAGGACTGGCGGTCTCTGCCGAACTCCCAGAAAGCTTTGGAGTAACGTCTCCTGTCAGTGTGCCACACTGAGGGGTCACCTCACTCGGTCCTAGGTATGTGCCAGTGTGGACTGCCCTAGAAGGGTGTGAGCTCAGGTGCATAAGGCTGGTCTGCAGCTAAGGCTGGCCTTGAGTTGCTGAGCAGGAGGCCGCCCCCCTGCAATGGCACAGCAAGGTTTTCCCAGCAAGGCTGTTCCTGGGTGGGGACGCTGGCAGTGGACGCCCAGTGTGCCACAGAAAGGGCCAGTGGATGAAGCGTCTGCTGATGCTTTATGCAGGATGGAGAGAGCTACAGCGGGTGCAGGAGGACAGAGTCCGAAAAAGGAGAAAGCCCAGGGTGTGGGAGCCCGCCCTTTTGGCTTGCCCAGGCTGCACTGAGGGAAGAGGAATCCTTTGGGGCTGCATATAAAACATCGTTAATGTGTACAAGTAGCAAAACTCCCTTTTTATGTTTTTATTATAACATTACAATGAAATAGTGTAGTAGGCCCAAGTTTAATAATCAAATAAGAGAACGTACACAATTGATTACTACCAAAGACCCTGTCTTCCCAGGCACACGCATGTAGGTGGGGTGAAATACTGTTATCAGCCATCAGTGTGTTTTACCCTCCAGCTTGCACAAGTGCATGTAATATCTGGTGGGTGTGGGTCTGATTCCTTGGATTGTGTGTGGCGGGCGAGGGAGGCTGAGTGTCTCCCCAGTTGGGTGGTCAGTAGTCACACGGCCTTAGTGTCCACTCACATGACCTCATCTCATGTAACTGTCTGGAAAAACCATATTTTCCCCTAAGGTCACGTTCTGGGATGGTTAAGTCTTCAAGTATGAATTTTTTGGGGACACAGTTTGAGCTATCAAAGAAAGAAGCTAGTGATGGGTGTGCTTTTTGTAGCTTTCCTTTGTATAGAGGCATAATATCTGTACATTGTTATAGGTAGGTTATTGCAACTCAGTACATGGAAACTGTGTAATAATGAAATCATGGTGATAAGCATGAAAAATCTTTCTTCCTTTCTCCTCTCTCTCTCTCTCTCTCTCTCTCTCTCTCTCTCTCTCCCTCTCCCTCTCCCTCTCCCTCTCCCTCTCCCTCTCCCTGTCTCTATTTCTTTCTGAGACAGGATCTCACTGTATTCCAGGCTGATCCTGAACTCACTATGGAGCTCAGGCTGGCCTCGAACTCATGGCAGTCCTCCTGCCTCAGTGTCCCAAGCTATGGGGTTACAGGTATGTGACACCGTGCCCTGCTTTATTTGGTGGTGGGAAATCAAACTCAGGGCCTTGAGTTGCTAGACAAGTGTTTTAACCTCTGTGCTATTCATTCAGCCTCAGAAAAATACATTTTTATAGCAATATCTTAAAGTGTTTCTCTTATGTTTTCTTATAGCAATTTCAGAGTTTCAGGTTTAACATTTAGGTGTTTGATCCATTTTGAGTTGATTTTTTTTTTTTTCTTTTGAGACAAGGTCTTGCTCTGTAGTCCTTGCTCTGTAATCCTCCACACTGCTCCTGAACTCACTAAGTAGCCCAGGCTGGCCTTGGACTCAAGGGCAGTCAGTCCTCTCTCCTCAGCCTCCATAGTGCTGGGATTACAGGTGTGCACCACCATGCCCGGCTTTATGTGTGCTGGGGAATCAAATTCTGGGCCTTGCACTTGCAAGGCAAGTGCTTTAACCGCTGTGCCGTTCCTCCAACCCCTTGAGTTGATCTTTGTATATAGTTTATTCTGCTTTTGCATATCTAAATTTGCCAGCACCATTTAGTGAAGACTTTATTTTTTCCTACTCTGTGTTCTGTCTCTGTGCCTCTGTCTAAAATGTGGATTTATCCTGGGTGCTTTGTTTTTTTTTTTGTTTTTGTTTTCAGGGTACTGGGGATAAAACCCAGTGCCTTTGTACTACTACATCCCCAACCTTTTTGAAGTATGAGCCCATGTCTTGCTCAGTTGCTAAGTCACTGAGGCTGGGCTGGAATTTGCTGACTCCTTCTTCTGCCTCCCAGGGTGCTGGAATTACAGCCTTGTGCTGCCCTTGGGTGCTCTACTTTGCTTCATTGGCCATTTATCCCTTTTATCTTTTTATGCCAATACATTGTTTTTTTTAGTTACTGTTAGTGCTTGAACTTGACTGCACCCCCCCCCCCAAAAAAAAAAAAAAACTGTTTGGAAAGTAATTCCATCGTGGTGGTTGATCCAATGATTTCCTGTACTGCTAAAGATGTGGGGCCTGGTCAGAAGGGCTGATCCCTGGCTTACGACCTGGGAGGGATCAGACTGGGACATCATCTAAAAGGATATAACTCCTGCAGTATCTGCATCCTTTGATCGCTTGGCTTCCTATTGTGATGCTGTGAACAGCTTATGTCCAGCTAGGCCTTCTGCCATCCCCTTCTACCATTGCCTGTGCTCGTGAATGGACTGAGACCTTCTGAAACTGAGATGCAGTAAGCTTTTCCTACCTTAGTTTTGGGTGTTGGGTATTTTGTCCAGCAACGAAAAAGTCACTAAACCAGTTATTGTAGCTCTACAGTATGCTTTGAAATCAAGGGCTCTGATGCCTCCAGCATTGGTTTTTTTTTTTGAAACTCAGGATTGCTTTGGCTGTTCTGAATCTTTTGTGGTTCCCTATGAATTTTAGAGACCTTTTTTTAAATTTCTGCAAGTAAAGTCATTGGTTTTTGATGAGGATTATATTAACTATATTGAGTAATGTGACTTCTTGACAATATCAGTTCTTTCAGCTGATGAACACAGGATATCTTTCTTTTTGTCCCCTATAAATTTTATTCATCAGTGTTTTATAATTTTCCTAATAGAGATCTTTCACTTTCTTGGTTACATGTATCTGGTAGTTATAATGAGTAGGATTGCTTTCTTAATCTTTTTCAACAAGTTTATTATCAGTATGTGAAAATGCTACTGTTTTATGAATGTTGATTGGTCATGGATTTTAAGCAGAAGAGTTATGTGATCCATTTTTTTAGTATGTTTTTTAAATCTCTCTTCCTTTCTCTCCTTTTCTTTTTTCTTTCTTCCAATGCTGGAAGTTGAGTCCAGGATACCATCTGTTCCAGGCAAGTACTCTACCATTGAGATATAGTTCCTAGCCTTGACTTAGATTTTACAAGGGTCATTGTTCTGTGGAGAATAGGATGAAGGGAGGAAGCAAAGCTTTTGTAAAGAGCCAGGCAAGATGTGGTGATAACTGGGCCAGGGTGCTAGAGGTGAAAGGGGTAAATAGAGTTTCTCTGTGTAAAGTAGGGCTGGTAGGACTTTCTTATAAATTATATGGGGAGTGAGAGTGGGAGAGAGTGAAGGGATGAACACAGACACACATAAACACACACACACACACACACACACACACACACACACACACACACACACACTGATTCCTGGGAAACTAGAAAAATAGAGTTGCCACTTACAGAGATGGTCAAGTGCTTACTCTGTTCTCTGTGCAATAACAGAATACCTGAGACTGAATAATATATAAAAAAGAGTTTTATTTTGGCTTGTTCTGGAGGCTGGAAAGTTTTGGAATATGATGGCAGCATCTGCTCAGTTTCTAGTCAGGGCTTGACGCTGCTTCAGCTCGGTCAGGTAGAGGAAACGCAAGCAGCCCTGTGCAGAAGATAAAAAGTGAAGAGGTAGGTTTGCTTTATGTAACAACAACATGCACTCATGGTAATGATCCATTGCTATGATACTGGTAGCTCATGCACTTCTGCAAGTTGGCGTTAATTCATTTATGAGGGCCCTGCCCTATGAACCCAGACACTTCCCTTAGGCCCTTCCTCCCGGCACTGGCACAGTGAAGAAGTAAGCCTTCATCTGAGTTTTGGTGAGGACAAACATATTCAAATCATAGCAGCAAGGTTTGGGAAAAGCCACATTGGAGGTAATATTGACTGACTTGTTAGTGCCTATTAGACATTCTTGTATAAATATAGAGTAGGCAGTTGGTTGTATGAGAGATTCTTGAATCTGCTATTCAAGGAAGTTTTGACTAGAGATGTAATTTGGGAAGCATGCATATGTAAAAGGTATTTGAAACAATGATTTTTTTTATTTTTTATTTTTATTTTTTTAGCTCACCAAGGTATAGTGAATAGATGGATAAGAGGCCTCAAACCTGAGCCTAATGACACTTTGGGCAAGGTGAAAGGGAACCTGTAAAGAAGACCTAAGAATTAGTCACTGAGACAGGAAGAAAATTCAGAGAAAGGGGAGATCTTGAAGACATGTAATGCTTGTGTCTTACAATAGTCAGCCGGTAACATGAGGGTTCAGACTGACCATTGGCTCTGGCAACGTGGGGGTCATTGGTGATCCTGACAACCAGGTTAGGTAAGATAATAGCAGTGTAGGCCTGATTGATGTAAACTCCAAGGGAGGAGACCAAGTAAAGATGGTGAATATTGGGCGAGCTAGAGAGTGAAGGCTGTGCTTGTTGTGGGGCAGTCCCATTATCTTCTTAGAGATACCCTAGGATGCTAGAGATGGAAAATACTTTGGAAAGTTTTCTATAATCTTATAATGGAGCTTAGATACTTCTCAGGCTTCCCTTTTCTGTTAAGGGGTTCCTGAATTTTTGTAAGTTTCTGCCAGAGTATGTTATGCCAGTATTGTGGTTTGGATCTGGAGTGTCCCCCAAAAGCCTTATGTTCTTATGGATTCTGTGTAGGGTTGGGAGGTGGGGCCTCTCTGGAAGGGGCAGATGGTTGGGGATGACCTGGAGGGCCATGTGCTGGTTCCACCCTTCCTCCCAGTGTCTGTTCCGCCATGCTGTGAGGATCTCTGTCTCTTGGAGCACTAGCTCTGGCTCTAGCTGTGGCCCCACCTTGTGATTTCACCATTTTCTAGCCATCTACCTGTGAATGGACTGTGACTTTGTGAAACTGTAAGCTAAAATAAACTTTTCCTCCCCTAATTTATGCACGTCAGGTGTTGAATCACAACCACAAGAAAGTAACTAAGGCAGCCAGCTTCTCAAACAAGTTTTAGTTCCTTTCCTCCAATCAGAATGGTATAATAATGTTGAGTTCTTAAGGAATGAGTAAGGGAGCGTTAAGGTTATATGGGATTAGTCATGGAGTCAGAGGGAAGAGATATTTGACCTGAAAGGAAATTTATCTGGTATTCACTTGCATGAATAAAGAAAATGAAGAAATTGTACATAGTTAGCTTTCAAGATCTTTTATACCCGAAGACCATTTTAGCCATATTTCAATTTCTTCCTTCACATATCTTAAAACTAAGAGATGTAAGTAAAGTATAATCAACACACTTGAGTTTCATCTCCTCTCATTATCCCAGTCTGTGGGATCAGACAGCAGAAGATCCAAAAGCAACTAGAAGAGAGGAGGGAAACCAGAGGGACTGTCATCTGGAGCCTGCCTGATGCCCCTCAACAACTGTGTGAAAACGTGTAGGGAAAGCCCTCCGTGAATGTAGGAGATACCCGTGGGCACCTTTACAGTGTTAGAAAGGAGATACTAGGTATGTTGTTTCTATAAGGCTATTTAAGATTTGAAAAATATCCTTGTTGGAAATGATCTAATTAGGTTTGGTAACTGATGCCCTCTTTCTTTGGATGAGAGCATGTTTAGGGGCACACCTGTTCTTTAAACTCAGAATTCAGGCATTCAGATGTAATTATTTCTTATGATATGAAAGGGACCTTTTTCTTTCAAGAGTTCATTTTCCTACACTGGGCACACAGAAGGGGAGCCAGAAGAGGAAGCAAGCTTACGCTGATCAGTGAAGAGACCGTGAAATTCAGTCCACGGGAAGCCTGTGCTCATGAGGCTCCTTAGGGTCATGGCTGCTCTGCAGGACTTACAGATCACTGTCCTTCAGATGTGCAGAGCGGAGTATCCAGAGGCCATGTGCAGATCTATCTAGTTAGTCCTTTGGAAGATTTAAGAAAGCACTTGGGCAAGACCCTGAAGAAACACACAGCCTCACTGCAGACTTACTTAGACTTGTTACAAATCCAGAGAGCAAAGTACATGAAGCAGCTAAGCGTGTTCGTGTGGCCGTGGCTGGCAGTCAGGTGGGAAAGGGACCGAAAGCTTCTCACTTCACAGATGCAGATGGTTTCTCAGGCTTCTGGCAGGTCCAAGGGATGTTTTGTTCTTATGGTTCCCTTTTTGTCCTATCTCAGAATAGCCTCTTAAATTCAGCATTGACGTTTAGGTATAAAAGAAAGAAGATTAGTTGGGGATTGTTTCTGTTAAATCATGTAATGAGTTAACATATTGTCAAATATTGTTCTGTATGCTTTCCCTGAGGCTTTAAAAGATTGTCATTTTTAAGATAAGGAATATTCCCAGGCAGCTGGTTTCCTCTCTTCTGAATTCTAATATAATCTAGCATTCTTAACCCTTTGTAGTTAGTTTTCATGATACTATATCTCTTTTGGGGAAATTTTAAAAAGAGCCAACCATGTTAAATATTCATAGAATTGATTTTTACTTGTTTAAAGTCTTTGGTGATTTATCTTCAGGGAGTGTTAAATGGCAGTTTGTCTGCATTACATTTCATGCACCAGCATTTAATTGACACTATATTTCATGAGGATTATTGCAGACTTCTTGCTGTTGTATTTGAAGTTGTGGTTCTGTTCTGGTAATCCAGAGCCATGCGATCCCGGAATTTGTTGTTTCCATTTTGATTGGGTGTGCTTTGAGCTGACAAGTTTGAGAAGGACTGTTAACTGTTTAATAGACCTGACAGAAACCATTTTGATAAAGTAGATCTGGAGTTAATTTATGTATATCATTAAATATTTGTGTATGTGATTTGTATTTATTTTAAGATGATGGTATATAAATTGGATCCATATATAAGTTAGGCCTTTCTTTTCTTTCTTCTCCAGAATTAACCCATTGTCTCAGTCTCTCTTTCCTCTACCATACTTATCATTACTATTAAATGTTAGTAATTTATTGCTATCTAGGTATTAATATCTTATAACTCATTGCTACTTGGTTATACCCAGGACATTAATGCACTATGCACTTTCCAGATGTTAATGATAATAGTGTTGCCTTAGTAGGTCCTTTTGATCAGTTAATATTTGTTTTATCTAGAAACCTATACTAAGAGTATAGATCACATTTCTGATAAGAGTAGAATAGCTATAGCAGTTAGCCAGTTATGACAATATGTCAGTAATGTTTGCCTTAGATTATGTCTTTACTAATATCTTTCTATTAGTGGTTAGGATATGTTAGGAGCTAGTAACCTTAGCTATTTAGTTTAGCTTAGGGGGTTATTACAGATTTCTGTTATTAATGGTGGTAGAGTGCTGCCATTAGTAGATGTTTTTGATAAATCAATATTTGGTTTGTTTAAGTAACTATATTATAACAGTAGAGTTTGCCATGTTTCTAATGTTAAGAGTAAAATAGTTGTACCATGTATTGGTTATTATGATGTATCAATTACTGGCTTGTCTTAGATTGTACCATTTCTGTAGATTCTACTGATGGTGGCTAGTGGTTGATCTTGTTTTTCACTGTATTTTAATAGCTGACTGGTCTTTGGGTCACTGACAGTACTGTGGTTTGTGTTTTCCTCTCTGAAAAGTCTAGGGGAATAGGAAAACAGTAAGTAGTCAGTCACTAAGAAAACCCCACGAACTTAATAGATGAGTAGTTTGAAAACAGGCATAAGTATTAAAATAGAAACAAACTGAAGGAAACATAAAAGGAAAACATAATTTAACTGAAGAAATCTTCACAATAGTTTTTCAGCCCTAACTGATCTGCAATCCTCAGTGATAGAATCATGAGAAAACAAGACAACAAGACATCTACAGCAATGCCTAGCTCCCCAGATGCTGGTATCAGGGGCCCTGAAATAGTGCAACTTGATAGGAAAGAAAGTCAAAAAGCAAGTGAACAAGACATTCATTCAGTTCAAACAAGGCATGCTTAAATTAAGGAGATGTTTAGTGAGCTTAATGCAGAACTTATTAAACATGTAATGGTATTACTTGATAAAAAGTTTAGTAAGTTTCCAGATGACACAAAAAAAAGCTACCTGAGGTAAACAGAGCAATGTGAGATCACAAAGGAACATTTTGGTACAGAAGGAGGAAGTCAGCAAAGATATCATGCTGCAAATTAGGATTAGAAAAATACAATAGAAAGCATGAAAAAATGGCTCAAGCATTGTGAGGACAGGCATCAGACCTTGAAGACAAGGTTGATAAATTAAATGTTGTGTTCAGGAACACCCTCAAAACAACAGGACAACGAGAGAGCTGGATGTACCAACTACGGGTGACTCGGAGAGAACCAGCCTCAGAATTACAAATGTGAGAGACAGATTAGAGGACAACACAAAAACTGGAAAGGATTTATTCACTGAAATCATGGCAGAATGTCTTTTAAATCTAGAGAAAGTAAATAATATTGCGGTATAAGCACAAACACCAAATAACTTTGACTAGGAAAGAACCTCCTCATCTCACATCACAATCAAAATCCCAGAAATTCCACACAAAGAGAGAATATTAAAAGCAAGAAGAGAAAAACAGTGTCCCACCATTGCAAGCCCATCAGAGTAATGGGATTTCTGAACAAAACCTTAAAGTCAAGGACAGCTTGGAATAAAGTCTTTCAAGTTCTAAAAAAAAAAAAAAAAAAAAAAAAAAAAAAAAAAAAAAAAAAAAAAAAAAAAAAAAAAAAAAAAAAAAAAAAAAAAAAAAAAAAAAAAAAAAAAAAAAAAAAAAAAAAAAAAAAAAAAAAAAAAAAAAAAAAAAAAAAAAAAAAAAAAAAAAAAAAAAAAAAAAAAAAAGCAACTGCCAAGGCAGGTTTTTGTGTCTGGCTGAACTTTCCATCACAATTGAAAAAGTAAAAAATTTTTATGACAGAAGGCTTAAAGAAATTTTTGTGATTACTAAACTAGCATTATAGGAAATATATAAATCTTAGATGGAGACAGGGAGACTAGCAGTGCCAAATAACTCAGAAAGAAGGAAACATCAAAAGGGGTTTAATAAAAAGAAAAACAATGAACCAATACTAAAAAAAGAACCCCACAACACAATGACAGAATTCTATTTAAAGGTCTTAATTCACTCATCAAAAGACTGGAAGATTGAATCAAAAAACAAAATCATCTATTTGTTGCCTATAAGAGACATACTTTACCTACAAAAAAATGCTGAAAGTGAAAGAATGAAAATTAGTTTTCGTGCGACCAGAGAACGAGCCAGGATAACTATACTGTTCTCAGACAGAACAGATTTAAAGACAGAAGAGCTCATAAGAGACAAACCTGGGTATTAGGTACTAGACAGGAGCAGTTCATCAGAAAGCGCTCACAATGATATGTATTAATGCCCCTGATGTTGGCACATCCAGTTTCTTAAAACAGAACTGCTGGGTATGAAATATCACATAGAACCTGATATAATCATAGTAAGGGACCTCAATATCTACTCTCACAAAGAGACCATACAGACAGAAAGTTAACAAAGAAATGTCAGAGCTAAGCCACAGCATGGAACAGCGGGACTAAACTGATATTTACAATGTATTCCATCCACATCATCATAATACACCTTTTTCTCAACGGCACTCAAGACTTTTTCCAACACTGTATCTTAGACCATGAGACTTGCTTAAATAAATGTAAAAGAATTGAAATAATTCTCTGTGTACTTAAGATCAAAGTAGAATGAAACTAGAAAGCAGTGGTAAGACTACAAAACTATCAAATATGTGGAGATTAAACAGTGTGTTATTGAACAAGCAATGAATAATAGCATAAACTGCAGAAAACAAAAAGTTCCTAGAGTCAATCAACAACGTAAGAACATCCTACAGTCTGTGGGACACAATGAAAGTAGTTCTAACAGGGAAAGTTATAATTGTGTTGCATACATTAAAAAAAAGAGCGATCCCTAATAGGTAATCCCATGATGCACCTAGAGGTCCCATCTTTCACTTTCATTATTGGCTGTGAGTTTAGTCTAGGACAGTAGTATTTCTGAAGGTAGACTAGCCATGATGTGACCTTAAACTGATTCTTTGAGTTCATGGATGTGGGATCTCAAATGAAGGTGCGCGACTTTCATAAGGGCCTGGTGCTGATTATTGGCAGAGCCAGAACCACAAAGCTAGCCACAGAATGTCTGCCCAGTGTCCCTCCACACCCTGTTGAGGCCATGCACCGTTCCCTGGTGTGTGTGCATTTTGCAGCACTGGGGGTGGATCTCGGGGGCTTGGGCATGCTGATTAAGGACTCCACGTTTAAGCTACAACTCTAGCCCGTGGGTGTGTTTTGTACTGTGCATAATTTCCATTTTGTTTCACTTTGTGCAGTATGATTGACAATGAAATATGTGTCAGCCAAATCCTAGTGCGGAGAAGAGGGGATAGCACACTGTCTGGCTATAGTGACAAATATATTTGTTCTCACATTATTTTGATTTAAGGGTTAATAAGATCTTAAATATTTTCTCTGTAATTTTTTTTGTCTTGCCTACCCAGAATGGTTTATGAAATGAGCCTTCATATGCTAATTTCTCTCATGACAGTATTATACTTTTGATTTGTTTGGCTTATTTTTTAAAACTAAATTAAAACCTTAATCCTAAATTATAGGCAAATGTAGATAAGTACAAAAAGTATACATTCAAAATTAAACTGTACCCTTGGCTTTGGATCCGTTGGGCTTCTGGCTCAGAATTAACTTACATTTTTTGTTGCAATAGTAAAAGAAAATATTTTTCTGTATCTCATAAGGGATTTTTATGTGTTTGATTCTACTTTTTTTTTTGACCAAAAATCTAGCACAGAAAAAACAAACTCTAACTCCAGGTTGTGCTATGTGCTCTTTAATGCACTTACCGAGGTTGGAATTAATTTGACTGTGTGTGTATAATAGCAGCAATCTTTGCTTTTCTTTGGTCAAAGTTTTCTGTTTATTTGGCTTGTCATTTTCTGTGTACTTTTAAAAGATATCTTTATGTAATTTACTGTTCTGATAGTAAACTTTGAAACTTTGGGGGAAAAAAAGAAATGATGCTTTCTGCCTATTGTAACTGAATTTATCCCCTGAAGCCTCTACTTTAATTTGATCAATATTGTTGACTGGTAAAAAGCACATTCTCTGGAGGAGTCTGCTGTGGAAATAATGTCACTAAGAAAAAGCCGTAAGCTTGTACTTTTCACAGTAGTTTTATTTTGCTTGTTTGGTTAGAATTTCTTTTTGGATTGCTCATACTTTCTGTGATTGATGGGACTCTTCCTGTATCTTATATTTTACTCCTTTTTTTTTTTTTTTTTTGATCCCCTACCATTTATGCTTCCGCAACAGCCAGAAGACCACAATCTCTTAAATGGTTCTGGGCAGAATTTTGTGTCTGCAAGCAGAAGCTGTCTTATCTGGGGTTCTCATAACCAGCAGCTGGTCAGTTACTGAAGATGGAGGAATGTTTAAATAATGTTTCATTCATGTTGGAAACATTTTATTTTAATCTCAGACATCTGTTTACTAATTTTTTGGTCTAGGGCCAAGGCTTGGTAAGTGGTTTCCATGTTGTTCTGTGTAAGTAAGCTCCACACATGCTACATGGCTTTCAGGTTGGGATGCTTATGGTGCTGTAAGAACTGGAAGATCCTGTGATCTGCCTTCCAGTCCTTGGTCATTTCTACCACACCCAGAAGATAATGGCTGTTTTATAGTGGTTTACTTTTATTGAATTATTGTACATCATTCAAGTATTTAACTTCATTTGCATAGAAACATTGATTTTTCTGAGCTCACATATTACTTGTTTATATAAATTTACTCTGTTAATGTGCAAGTAAGTTAAAATTTCAGATCAGCTGGCATAAAAACATCAGGAATAAATTCATTTGACCTGAGGCAAGGACACAGCTTGACTTGTAAGAGGCAAGCCCACTTCTTAGCTGATGTGGGGGGAGGTCTGGTCTTTCCTTCTTCCAACCCATCATGGGTCTGTACTTTTGTAAAGAAAAATAAACAAATAGGACCTGCAAAACACAACTTTTTAAAAAATTTATTTCTATAAACTATGGAAATAAGATTATGTTTCAGTTGGTATAACTAGAACTAACATAAAAGAAAAAAGAAAAATTATAAAATTTGTACATGCTCCTTGAAAGCATTCCTAGGTAGGCCATTCACACAAAATCACCATTATTCTTATTAATATTCCAGTTATAAATCAGCAAAAAAATTAGTGAAATGATTCTTTATATTATATGTCTCTACGATATTTTAAACAACTGCCACATATATCAAGTTCTAAGGTTTTTATTTTACAACGTAATTTACTTATTGCCCGTTAGCCTGTCTGTGGTAGGTGACATCTGTTCTCAGGGCTAATGTATAATGTATATCTAAATCATTTCTGGTTTTGTTTTACTAACATTCATAGTAGAGAAGCTGATCTTACAAAGGGATAGTGATGACAATGATAAAAGACATTTTAGAAAGCAATTTCAGCAAGCTCAGCATCTTCATTTTTAATTTTTCTCTAAAATGAAGCAAGTGATGCCATAGGATCACAGTTTCTCTTCAGTCCTTCCTCAGTAGCCTGTTCTAATAATTTATTCTGTAAATTCACATCAAATTTAAATAATCTTTTAGTATAAGGAAGAAATTCCTAGATTTAATACTTTTAAATTATACTTGATAAGCTAATCTTAAATTGTCACTTTGGTCATGTGGTTCTTTCGAGCTTGACTAGTAAGTCGGCAGCTGGAGCCCTGTGTCTTGCCTTGCCAAGTCACTTGGCTGGCCTGGTCAGTGATGTGAGTCTGTTCTCCATGTCCCTGAACGATGCTGCTGTGTGTGATGGCTCCACACATTTCTAAATGTTCACTCTTGATTTCTGAACTTATTTCCTGGGCAGCTGATGACAGTTTGCAGAGTGGCACCCATCGGTGGACCACACTTGGAATAGACCTGTGCTCACATAGTCTCTGTCTGGTTCTCAGCTCTAGGGTGCTCAACACCAGGCATTGTGTTTTATAGCGCTCGTAGCATGTGCTAGTTAATTGAGTAGGATGGCTAAATGAAGGTTAGTTATGAAACCTTTAGAAAAATTTTTTTACCCTGATACCCTGAAGAAGGGTCATAGCTTTTGTGAGATTCTCTGACTTAAAAGGAACCATAGAACCAGATATATATGTGTGCATGTATGTATCATGCCTAGCTTTATCTCATGACTGTGAAGCGAAGGAGCATGCTTTCTTTCATCTTTAAATTGTCCACTAGGTTTTATATGTAGCTGCTAGATATTGCTGATGTATGTATATATCTGGACTGTAGCATGTCACTGGAGACATTTTCTAGAGCCAGGTTCTCCCAAGGATAATTTTCTACAAACCAACACACTCTAGAATTCCTAAATGTCTCTCTAGCCAAAGGAATCTGTGTAGTTGTCTCTTAATACATCTCAGCATTTGATTATTTGTCCTTTGCCCAGGCACAGACAGATTTTGCAGCTGGCAATGAAAGATACCCTGAAAGATGGGATCAGTTGGGAATATTAGAGCTCTGTTTTTACCTAGCTTTTAATCTTTAGATTTTTAAAATTTTAAACTAACTGTTAAACCTTTAACCAAAAAAAAGTTCCTATTGGATGAGGACTACTTGTGCTAGCTGTGGTTTATCTTGCATTTATGACCTCATAGTTGAGACAGAGCAGATTTTTTAAAGAAACAAATGAAATTTTAGCCATAGTTGTCATGTTCATGGAAGTTATTAGTAGAGTCTTTGGTATTTGAAAAAGGGACCAAATATCCTTGTCATGCTAACAACCAGTATTTCAGAATAGGAGACATTGAAGCTCAGAGGGAACCGAGCATGCACTGTGGATTAGTGTAGATTTCTTTCAGTGGAAACAAATATGTTAATTTCAGAAGCATTTCCTTTCTAAATGTTATACCTTGAAATTTGGAGGTCTTTTTTCCCCCTCAATATCTGCCCTAAAATAAGCTGACTCCGTAATCAAAAGTATCATTGAGAAACATGACAGCTTAGCATTTTTTGCCAGGCTGACTTTTCCCTCCTCCATTAGGTGAAAGAGACAGTAGTGATAAATTTCATCCATTCTTAGAAGGAAGCTATTTCAATATAACTGTAGCAGCTCTTGTGTATTGAGAGCTTTCCACATCCAGGAGCTTGGCATAGTTCATGTCTAGCCACAGCGGTGGGCACAGTCCTCTAGTTTGATTGTAAGGCATGCATAGTACAGTACTTGGCACCAGAACATGATTGTCTGTAAACTGTTACTAGCCTTGTTATCAGCGTGTTCCTCATGCAGTAGGAACGGCAGTGTTTCTCAAAAACACTGTAAAAAAACAAGAGACAGAGAGCTGTACAAATTTGTAATTAGAAATGATTGTAGGTTGTGTGATTGTGAGTTGTAGGACTCTACAGGAGTGAACATCTAGTTCTCAAGGTTGGTCAGGGAAGCCTTTGCGGGTTAAGATGAAATCTGAGTAAATATTGAAGATTAGAAGTAAGCTGGGTGAAACAGAGGTGCAAGGCCTAGCAGGTGATGGAAGAGACTTTCCACTTGGCGGACACAGTTTAAGGCTTAGAAGCAGTGATTGAGGCTGCCTCAGGAACTGTCGTGGGCTAGAGATGTGTTGGAGTGGATGTCTGGATGTCAGGCCACCAACAATACAATGTTGTCAATCAGTAATTTGATATTATTAATCTGAAGTGCTGGGATTTGAACTGAGCCTACTGCATCTGTAGTCCATTGCTGTATTTTTTTATTTTGATGAGTTCCTCATTTGCCGACACTGGATTTGAACTTACAGTCTCCCTTCCTTGACTTTCTAGAGCACTAGGATTATGGACATGCACTACCATGGTTGACGAAGCCTTTTATTTTAATGCAAAACAAAGAATTTGAACTAGAGGAAAGACATGGAGAGGTTTTGTTTTGTAAAGCTGGTCCTAGGTGACTGGATGCAAGTTCTCATAGAGCCTTATAAAATAGTATTCACCTCAAACAATCTGCTTAATCCTTTGGTATTTGTAAGTTTGGCTCTTACCCTTATTTGGTCTTCTATTGCTATATTTATTTAGCCAGATTCAGAATTTGCTACTCTACCTTTTCATACTTAAAGGAGACTGTGCCTTGATTAGAGGTTTTGTTTTGTTTTGTCGATGCTGGAGCTAGCTGCCTGTAATCTTTCCTAGGAACTGGACTAATACTTTGTCCGGGGCTCTAAGCTTGCAAAATTGCTCTTGGGTAGGGCACTCTGAATAAGAAGTGCTTATCGCCAAAGCCCAGGGTGTGGCTCTCAGTTTAGATAACCAGGGACAATCGGTGCTTTTCTCTGCACATCTATAAAGTGAGTGAACTCTGAGATACAAGTTCTTGTTAACCCAAATCACAGGAGACTCATGTACATAAAATGCCAGATGGTTAATGTTTGAGTGAGGTCTAGTGCCAAGGAGGGGCATGACCTGCGTTCTGCAGGCGGATCTGCATATCATCTGAGTGAGAATCTGTTGCGTCTTCATAGAGGTCAACCCTGCAGACCTGTGGAAGGGTCTGGATGGTCAGTCTGCGGCACATTATTAGACATTGTACAGGTTAATACAATCTAGATACTTGTGCTTTCTTGTTTTCCTTTTTAAAAAATTTGGTCCATACCATCTTCTTTGTGTATTTTATATTTTTATTGCGTTTGACATTTTTCTTTTTCAAAGTATAGAACAGTAGGTCTTTATTTAGAAATAAAGGACAGAGCAGTAAAAGTTTCCACAATCTAGGTGGGGGACCTGAGAGGGTTGCCTTGTTTCTAACTTCGTTTTGAAATAATTTTGGTCTTGCAGAAGAAAAAATGTAGCAAAAACAATGTAAAGACTCTTTTTTTATCCAGCTAATAGCTTACATTATTATTATTTAAGACAGGCTCTCACTCTGTAGCCCAGGCTGGTCCTGAACTCACTATTTAGCCCAGGCTAGCTTTGGACTCGTGGCAGTCCTCCTGCGGCTGACTCGTGAGTACTGGAATTACAGGTGTGCACCCCCATGTCTGGCTTATGTGGCACTGGGGAGTGGAACTCAGCCTTGTGCTTTATAAGCCAAGTGATTAACCACTGTGGCATTCCTCTAGCCCCCATAATAATTATAAAGTTACTAAAATCACAACATTAACATTCATATAATACTATTGTCTTTAGAACCCACTCAAATTTTGCTAGTTACTGACCCAATAATGTTTCTGTTCTCAACTAGGCTCAAACCCAAGGTTACCTGTTGCCAATGGTTACTTGTTTCTTGTCTCTCTCCTTTTGTATGAAACAACGTCTCACTGTCCAACTTTCATAACCTTGATGCTTCCAAAGAGTGTTAACCATGGTTTTGTAGAGGGCCACTAATTTGAGTTTTTGGCAGTTATCTCATGACAGAGTAGACGTAGCACGTTTTTGTTACAAGTATCCCAGAATCGCTAGTGTGTGCTTCTCGGGACCGACTGTCCCTCTCCGTTTTTTAGCTGTAACATACTTGACATTCCAGATGCCCAGGATGCCACTCCTGAGGTGCGGGGATTGCAAACATGGCCAGCATTGCCCTCTGAGGCCACATCTCGGGCCACCAGAGCCTTGAGGAACATGATAGGAGATCACTCTTATTTTAAGTAGGTACCAGGGTGATAATGCAAACATAGGGACTGAGATTACATGGCTTTAAAGAGATTGGCGCCTGTATGCTTCTAGTGTTATGCATTACTTTCCTAAATCCTCATGAAAATAGAAGGAGAAATAGAAGGTCTTTATACTGCCAGAGGGAAAAATGTCCCTGGACTTGTTAGTAAAACTTTGAATATCTCTACCTGTCTTAAATACCTCACTGACAAGAACTTGTTACATTTCTGTTAAGAGACTTAGAAATTCCTGGCCCTGAACTAATTACTTAGGTTGGAGATCTGTCCCACCCCGCCATGATTTACCTTATCCATTGCATTAAAAATGGAATTTTAATTTAGAGTAATTGCACTTGAAGTTAGGATTGTTTAGATTAATAAAACAAATAGAACTAGTAAATATTTTTCTGAACTAAGTTTATTCTTATTCTCTGTTTCTAGTTTTCATCTTTACTGTTTAAAAGCTTATAGTAATTCTTCCTTTCCTTTTTTTTTCTATTCCTTTTTGAAATATCTTCTGGTAAATGCCACTTTTCAGCACAAGTACAGTGAAAGTCATCAGTTGAAATGATCACAACTTGGAGCATGTTACATGGGGGCATTTTAGAGAAAGATTTCTCCCTACCACAGGCTGCTGCTTTGAAATAGCTCATGGGTTTTTCCCCCTACCTCTAAATTGTCATTTTTCCAGTTTTCCTTTTTGGAAGCTTTAGTATGCAAAGCTTTGACAGCAGTTTGGGAAAATGAAGTCACTACCCACTGTGTGACATTTGCTTGATGATAATTCACTTGTCTCAAAGTTGGCATGTGCTGAGCCGGGCAGAGCAGTGAAGTGTGTGCCTGGGTTTGCATTTACAGGGCAGAAACTCTCCAAGGTGGTGGCTTAATTGAAGGCCTGTGAATAGCTTTTATGTAATTATATGTGTTTGAATGGGCTTTTGCTTTTCGGTTTTATATGAAGCTGTGCATGTAATGATTGGAATCCTCTAGTCCTTTGTCAGGGCTGTCTCTTGTGTCCATCTTTGTCCTCTCCCTCTCCTTATTTCGGGCTGATAGTCTGTTCACTGTATCAGTTAGAATCGTTTCCATTGTGAATGGCAGAAAATTCTAGTGAAGTAAGTTTAAGCAACAATGGTTAAGGTTATCTGTTGGCTCACCTACTAAACAGAGATTAAGAGATTGGCTCCATTTCATTGAGTCAGTGGCTCAAATTGTTCTCAAATTTTTAGGGCAGTGTTACCTAAGCTATGTGATAATTTTATTTCTGACTTTCTAAGCCAATGCAGATTATTTCTTTGTACAACATGAGTGAATTACTAGCAAAAAGAAAAAAAGGACAAATAGTAGTCCTCCACCTGCAGATGTGGTTTTGCTTACCAAAGTTTTAGGTGATCTGAAAAATTTAAATGAAAAACTTCAGAAATAAGGAATTGTGCATTTTCAGTTGTGTGCTATTCTGAATAGTGAATGAAATGAAACCATGTGTAGTTCTGTTTGGTTCTGCCTGGGATGCAGACTTCATTTTCCCAAACTGCTGTCAAAGCTTTGCATACTGAAGTCCCTTTGTCCAGTCTGTCCATATGGTTTGTGCTGCCTGCTGGGTTCGTCGCCTGATCAGATCGACTGATGGCTGCCTTATGCGCTTGTGTTCACATAGCCCTTATTTTACCTTATGATGGCCCCAAAGTGTGAAAGAAATAATGTTCTCCATTCAGATATGCCAGAGGGACCATATAAATTGCTTCCTTTAAGTGAAAAGTTTGAACTTTGTTACAGATATGTATGGATATTTGTATATATAGGAAAAAGCATGGTGCAGGCAAGGGCCAGTGTGATTATGATTTAGGCTCTGTGGCCTCTTCTCTCCTTCTGGGCCCCTTGGAATGTATTTCCTGTGGGTAGCTGGGTCCTACTGAATAAGCCCAATATATTTAATTATTGAACTCAGCAGATATAAGATTATCCTTTTCAAATATCTGTAAGTATTTCTTAATGTGCTTGTTCTCTTTCTGTCCCAACTTGCTTTATAGACTGTTGAGAAGCACTGCCGTGGCACTGACCTCTTCTACCAGATTTTATTTGTTGTGGCTTAATGCTTGGCAACTAGTAGCACCCAGAATGGTGTGGACCTTTGTGCCCACATAGGGAAGGCGTTTTCCTAGCTATTGCTGTGCTATCTTATTGTTTGATTCAATTCAGAGAGGGACATAGAACTCGGGAGGAATGCCATTGGCTCCTGCTTAGATTGGCTTTTCAATTTTCTGCCTGATAGAAGAAACATGGCCCCAGGGTAGGAGTTGGGGCAGCCTCACTTGAATGATGGGACTGCCATATGAAGCTGGGGAGTCACCTGCATTTCTGACAACTGTTTTATATTAATAGAAATACCAGCAGTCACCATTTGTATGGTGCAATGCACTGTACATTTAATAATAAAAATAAACATTTTTGCTCCTTGTCATAGGTTCATAAAACTCTTGGGATCCTTTGAATGATGGGTATGTATTATATGCTAATAAGGTAACTCATGGAGAATGGATTGCTAGACAGCTTCTGGTTGAAGGCTGATCACTAAAAAGACCAAACCTTGATTGAAGGGCTAGACCTTTCAGTCCCATTCTGGATGGAAGTGTGAGCAGCCGGGAGTCTGGCATCTGAGCGAAGGAGTCTTGAGAGATTAAACCCTTACACCTGTGACCTCTGATCCTTCTTCCGGGAACTTAGTGTGAGAATGGAATTGGACTGCAGGGCAACCAATTTGTGTTGGAGAAACAAAGATAGTCCATATAATATGCGTGCGAGATGGATGCTCTTAGAACCCTAGTGTGCAGTGAAGGAGCAGAGGAAGTGCTTGGCCCGCAGCTACAAATGGCTCACCTGAGGCTTGTGGGTTCCAAGTTTCAGACTGTCTCCTCTACATGACGTCTTGCAGATTCCTCAAATAGCCTAATAAAAAAATCAATATCTCTGTGAGGGAAGTGTAAGAGAACCAGTGGTTTAGGGTGGTGGTTTATTCCACTGATGGTGAAACTTTCTGCAAATGGGGCCTGAAGGAAAATATACTCACTTAAAATCTTTGGTAAAATAAAAGTTGAAGAGGAAAAAGAAAATGTGGAATTATACCCAAAGGTGCTCATTGTGTTAACTTTGATGTGTATGTAAACATCTGGATTTAATCTTGCCCTCTGTTAAAACAAACAAGGCAAATAAACCCATATTTTAAAGAGATTGCTTAGGAATAAACATCTAAGTTACAACCTTTTGCTGGTTCTAGAAACATTTGGAATTTTCTCATTGTGTGTGCGTTAAAGCTAATGTGATGGAGGATTTGAAATCCAGAGGATAGAATAGTTGTCCTAATTATTTAAAAGTTAACATTTAAGGAGAAGGAATATTATTTTTTACTTTTCCCAGCAATCCTAACTCTAGAGGGTGTTTTATTTTTTGTTTTAGATTTTTGAGGTCTTATCATAGGAAGTATCTATTACACACACTTAATTGGATTTATGCCATCTGGTACAAAGAGAAACGTAATGGCTCCTTAATTAGGTAAAAGGGAAATTATGTGTCTTGTGAACTTTGCTAAAAAAAAAAAAAGTTTTATTTTGTGCCACTCTGTCCATTTCTTGGAAGTTTGTAGTTCTAAACTCTGAGTTATAATTTATGCACTCTCCAAATTGGTTGTGAATTTAGAGATTGAGGTTGTTATATAGAAGCAACTTGCATTTGGTTCCAATATGGAGGGTAAAGACAACCTTTTCCTTGCAACTGATTTCCTTCCTCCTATGTTCCTTGTGCTTGAAATATTAGAACATACTTGTGTTTAATGTGGAGATGATGCAGAGTGATAGACGTGGTACTTGAGGTTTTGGAGGGTAGTCAGTGATCTCAAGATTTTTAGGTTTGAATTTCTTCTCTTTTTTTATTTAATGTAGAATGAAAGTGGAAAATACACTTTGGTTTTAGACTTGCAAGTCCATGGTATGGAAGGACTCAAGAAAGTTCAGATAAGATTAATGACTATCTTTAAGAAGGTTAATTGGCTAAGTATTCTCCAGGATTTCCTGTATTTAGAGTCAAGATGTCTCAGGTGCCCCTCACAGGCTATTGATAGGAATCTTGGAGTGACATTTAGATATCATCTAAAATATGTATATATATTTTCTTAAGGTACTTCTCTCGATCCACTTTGTGCTGGTATAATTCCATACTCATGACTGACTAATCTGTAATGGACAGAACCTTGTTTGGCATGTGAGCTCTTTAACACTGAGCTATGCTTCCAGATCCTGTATGTTTAAATTTTTGAGACAGGGTCTTGGAAATATAGGCATACGCCATGACACTGAGTTTGAACCCAGTTTTGTTAGACGCCCATTGTCGCAGTAACTAACACACTTCTGAAAGAGTGATGTTAATTAATTGACTGCAAAGCCCTCCTGGTCTCATTACATCTTTCTAGTTTCCACCTAAAAACACTGTTAAATTGGGATAATTTTCAGGCAGTGGACTTTGGGGACATATTCAAACCATGGCAAGTGCTATAGAAATAATTTATCTTTTCTTCAAGAAAACCATCTCCTTTAGGAGCTGAAAAATCACCTTTCATTGTGTTTTACTTACCATCTGGCCCCAGGTCATTGGCAAACCATGTCACTACCTTCTCTCCCTGGTCTTCACTTCATCTTCTCACTGGTCACTCCTCTGGGCCTAGTTTAGGTCCTGTCAGCAGGGTTACTAAAATCCACACTGGCCCTCCCATGTCTGATGCATTTTCATCTAGTGTTAGATCCTATTCAGACATGCTTGTTTGGTCTCAGATCGCTCAGCAGGCTTCAGAGTCTTTCATCACCTTCCCCTTTTCCCACTAATCTTTTACCCACCTGGGCTGCTGTCAGTTTTAAACATGCCAGAAAGTCTCATCATGTTAACTCCACCAAGCTGTCCTTTATGTCTTATTGTACTTTGTCCCATAAAGGTACAACTGTTTTTTTTTTTTTTTAATAGTCTCACCTCATGCTGGAAATCCTTCTAGAGCCTTTTCTTACAGGTCTCATCTGCCTCACTTGAATTAGCATTGTAAAGCATGTCATACTCTGGTTTGTGTCTTCCTAGAGGTAAGGATTGTGTCCTAGTCACCTTGGTACTCCGTGAGCCTTTGTTGATGCTCAGTATTGATTGAATTGAATAAATACTTAAATGAAATTTATTATGAATGTGTGTGAGAGAGACAGAGAGAGAGAGAGAGAGAGAGAGAGAGAGAGAGAGAGAGAGAGAGGTGGGGGAGGGAGAGAGAAACAGAGATACAGGGACAGAAGAAAAAGAATAATGCACGTGAGCAAGCCCAGGCAAAGTCCTTAGCTCAGTGCTTTGTAGGGAGTTGTGGGGAGATCAAAAGAAAGCTCAGCAATATCTAAGCAGTGGAAAACTCTATAGGACAACTGACCCAGTTTTGTCAATGAATAAATTGTTAGAAAAAGAGAGATGAAAAGGGGACCTAGAAATCAAAAGTGATTTAATAAATATATTAAGTAGCTGCAAGGTATAGACTCCCAGTGGATTCTGATTCAGCAGACTATAAAAAGATCACAAGACAATTGAGGAAATTTGAGCACTGAACAGATACTTGATTAGAAATTGTTACTCCCTGTGTAAGTGTGATGATGCTCGTGTATTTGTGCTTAGAATGTCCTCCCTGAGAAACAATCTCTGTTTAGGAGCTGGCTGTAGTTTGCCTTTGGAGTGCTCCTCGAAGGGTCCTTGTGTTAGAACTTGGGCCCAGGGTAGTGATGTTGGGAGGTGGTGGAGCCTTTACGTGGGACGTTTGGGGTCATGGCAGGTATGCCCTTGAAGGAGGACTCGGGTCTCCATTGTCTTCTTGGATCTCTTTTGCTTCTTGGCCCTTTGTGAACCCTTCATCTCATCCCGAGGTAAGCCATCTTGCCCTACCCCATGCTTTTGCCGTGATGTGCTGTGTCACCACAGGCTCAGAAACAACAGGGCCGCCTGATCGTGGGCTGGGACCTACATGCCTGTGAGCCACAATACATCTTTCTAAGTTGGTTAGCTTAGGCATTTTTTTTTTTATGAGTCCTTTGTTCATCCTGTGGCCAGCAGTGGAGAGCAGGCTGGATCCCTCAGGATGACTCTCGACCCCCACTGGTTTCAGAGCACTGCTCACAAGGGTAAAGACCGCAAACAGGGTGAGCCATGCCATCAGTTTTGATCACTATTTTTTGAGCAAAGTTTCATAGTTGACTTAGTTGTTTTATATGCTCAATCTGTCCTAAGCTCTGGGGCCTAAAGGCGCAGAGTAATTTTTATTTAATACCTACTGCCTTCCCACCATTATGCACCAAGGCAGAGGTGAAAGCGGGACCGTTATCAGAGGCTTAGACTTTTTTTTTTTACAATGACACAAAGTTGATCAACACAGAGCTATATATGGCAGTAGCTGCGGACAGAGGGTATGATGTCCAGGATTTACTTCCAGATGGCCAGCTTGGAGGAGGCTGGGGAGAGGAGGTGGATGTGGAGATAACACAGGATTTGTCACGAGTTGATAATTGTTGAGACTAGATAATGAGTATCTGGAGGTGCATTCTTGTTTTTTTTTTTTTCCCTACTTTTGCCTTTGTTCGGAAGTTTTTATAACCAGAAGTAAAAAATAGAATAAAAGATAGGTCCTGGGTCTTTTGTTCGAAGAATTGCTAAGAACAACTTTACCCTGGGATTTAGGAGGCTCAGGTTCCAGCCCTGGCACTTTCTCTGTTCTCTGGAGCCACTCAATCAACATTTCAGAGCCTTGCCCTTCAGTAAATGAGGGGTTGCCTGGGTGGGTAGGGTCCTCACTGTGTGGTCATTCACCTAAAATGTACATTTGAGAGAGACTTTGGGCCAGGGCCCAGGGAAGAAGGTTTCTGAATCAAGGAGCGATGTCTATAAAGGTCATGGTTTCACTCCAGCTGTTACCGGTCACATCATAGTGCCGAACCTGTCAGGTCCATTCCCTCAGGGACGCTGGTGGCATTCTGTAATCTTATGTTGCCAGTTTGAGTTGATATAATTTCGGTCAAAAGCAAAGAAACTTTATGTCATGGCTGGTTGAATGGTCTTGTCCTCGTGGCTAGTGCTGCATGGCTAGGGATTCAGAGCTCAGTCTTTGGATGCCCAGTTCAAGTCACAGCTGGACCACAGCTGTGCCACCTGCCTGAGGTCCTTAGCCCACCGCTTTCTTCAGAGTTTGCGAGGTACTTCACACAATGTCTGCTTGTCGTAATGACTTAGTAAGTGGCAGGGGTCCTTTTCATTGGCTCTGTTAGCTTTACTTATATTCTGGATTTCCAGATCTTATAAAACTAGTTGAAGTTTCAGTGCACTTGTTATCTTGCGTTTCCTCCTCCTGTCTCCACTCTCTCACTGGGCTAGAAGCACAGTGGAGAGCTCTCTGCAGTCCCTGGGACGGACCAGGACAAATTGGGCGGAGAGTTAGTCAGCCGGCGGTAGGCTTTTAGAGGCCATTCTGTCCTGCCCTCGGATGCTTATGGTCTCAGCTGCTGAGGGGCTTGCTGCCATGGCATCGGCATTGGAGCCACATCTGGAACTGAGGTCTCCTGCCCACAGGTAATGTCTGCTGCCATATTTAGCTTTCTGGAGTCATCTTTGGAATCCTAATTACTGGCAAGAGTGCACTCGGGGAGAGAAATTTTCCATGTGTTTTAATATTAACAAAGCCATCCCCTCTATTAAGAAGGAATGTCTGGCACTGGCCTTGCATTTGCAGGAAGGGGAAATGGGAGCATGCATGGTGTTCCTCGGAGCTCCGACTAATCTCTTAATAATCCTGTAATCGGCTGGGAGACTGCTGTCATTTCCTGTCACAGGCCTGGTGGTCCGGGCTTTCTTCCTCCTGCCCAGGCGCTGCACCTGGGAGGCTGCACCCTTTCCTTACAGAAGTGGCCCACGTGGACCATAGAGCTCCTGCTGCCACGGTCGCAGCACTGGCCTTGGTTTCTTTCTTTAAGTTTCCCACTAACATTGTTTCTCCCCACAAAGCGGCATCCTGTGATAATTTCCTCTTCATTCTCTTTTTCTGTACTTTTCTTGGCCCTTAGGCCTCTGCTGTCCTCTTTCCTTTGAGGAAATGTTCTTTCCTGATGCCTTCACTCGTTGTGGATGCTGCTGCCTATCTTTTGTTTATTAAACTGAAAATTTGTTTACAAGCTTCCTTATTTATTCCAGAGATAAATATGGGATGGATCTCCAATTATAGATTATTCATATCATTTCCTTTTTGCAGCTTTAGAGCTTGTGAAAATTTTCTTTTTCTTTTCATATCTTGGTAAGAGGAAAAGTGCCACTTCTCCAAGACTTGATAGATTAAATAGAGATTTTTATAGGCCAGCTAACATGCAAGGCTTAAGGTTTGAGGAAGATAGATATAACCCTGTTTTATTTTTTTTTATTTCCATTACCAAGCTGTGAGTGTTTGAACTGGTTTTGTTTGTCTGTTCTGACCTCTTTCTCTTTACTTTTGTCATCTGAAAAATGAGAATGTTAATACCCGTGTCTGTGGGGCTGTGAGAGGGTACCTTCTTGGCACCAGTTAGCACAGTGAGTATTGTGATTGTATCTCAACTTCATAGAAAAGTAGCTTTTTGGAGGCAGATTTTTCTATTTTTCTCTATTTCTGTTAATGTATTCCTTTTCATAAGATACAGGAATTAATTCAGGGACAGCACATTTGTCTTCTACAGATGTAGCATTGGTGGTGGTGAGTTTGAGATCTGCCTTGCTTCTTCTGGAGAAGAGGAGGGGTGGAGGTCTGCTGCCTGCATCTTGAGACTGCCACTCTGTCCCCGGTGCTGTGCTCCCCAAGAAGAGCTGGTGTGGGGCCCCATGTGCAGCACCCCACTCAGGTGTTCCATTGTCTTGTTTTGGAGCTGTGTCCAGGGTTCCTAGTGCAGGTCATGGGTCTGCAGGCAGAGTGGCATAGGATGCAAACACACGGATGGAATCTTGGCTCCTCAGTTTCCCCTTTTGTACAGTCACTGGGCTGGGGAGTGCCCATGAGGAACAGGACAGACGTACCAAGGACTAGGCATGCTGCAGGTGCTCTACAATTAGTGCCTTTTCTGGTTTAAAGAATAGCTCTGACCTGTACTGTGGGACACTCCTGCTGAAGGAATTTTGGTGGCAGCAGACAGGTTGCGGAGGCATTTTGTGGGTAGTGACGCCTTTTAGGCACATTCCTGGGAAGGCTGGTCTTACTTATTTGGGACCAGCTGTTAGTGTTGTTTCTTACCTCTGGGTAGGCTCTTCAAAGTCTACATCCTGCGCTTCAGACCACACCTCCAGCCCAGACCTTTTGGAGAAGGCTTCCAAATGTCCCTGCTGCCACTTTGTCTTGGAGCCACTACTTTCCAGAAACCAACATAACTGCTTAACGGGTCTACTGGATGATTCCATTGAGGGAACTGTAGCCTCTTGAACATGTTGGAGACTATTTCCTGTGAAAAGAGTTAGTGTCTGTGCTTGTCTCCTCTGCTTCATTAATAAGAAGTGGATGTAATGCTCTCGTGGTAACGGCAGTGTGGAACTCAGGTGCTTCCACACACACCAGCTCCTCACAACAGCCCTGTGAGTGAGGGGCCGGGGCATTGTCGCGCCCCTCCTGCAGGATAAGTTTAAAGTCACGCAGTTACAGGATGGAGCCAGACTTTGAGTTCAGGTGTTCTGACTCCAGTCAGCACCCTGTCCTAGTCCCTTTTCCCCCCATAATTCCTCTTAGTATGTTTGTAATACTTGGATTCAGCTTGAGGGAACTCATGGATATGCCTATCTCAGCCCCTCCTCCTCACGGCCCGTCCTTCTTTCTCTTCAGATCTCCCTCCCATCTAAAGTCCCCCTCTTATTGATGATCTTCCTTTTATTTTGCTCTTTTTGTTATTTATATTTTGGTTTTCTCATATAAAAGAAGGCATGAGATGCTTAACCTTCTGTATCTGATTTATTTTGCTTAATAAAATGGTCTCAAAGTACATCCATTTTCCTATAAATGACTCAAATTTATCCTTTTATTAAATGGCAGAATAGGATTCTGTTATCCACTTCTCTTAATTACAGGTGAAATTATCTTGGAAGGAGAATTTGGGGTTTGCAGCTGTTGTCTAAGGGCTGTTGGAGATTAGGACCCAGTAGCTTCCTTTCTCCCTGACCTGCATTGTTTCTGGACATATCAGAACCTGTGCAGATTTCAGGAGTTTGTGAGCCTCAGAGCAGCTGGATCTCCTGGTGGCCTGTGAACACTAGAGCAAGTTCACCACCGTACCTCTCATCCGGGCCCTGTCCACTCTCCCACCTATGAGTGAAGTGTTTGGGATTAGCTTGCTATGGGTTGACATTTTAGGAGTAACTCTTTGTCTTCTTTTGTTATAGTTCACGGATAGATCTAGTCCACTTTCCTTTTAGAAAGCCTAAGGAGACTGGTTCTCATTTCTCCTTGGGAGGCCAGGGAAGCGAATTCTCCAGCCCTGTGGGCGGCACCCAGCCTGGCCTTATGTGGCATTTCCTGCATGCCTCCCTGCAGCCTGGAGGGAGCAAAATGTGACCCAGAAAACACTTGCTTTAGGCCTGCCAGCCCAAACTGGAAAATTAGGAGCCCTCAGGTAAATGCAGCAGGTGGGAAACACCACAGAGACGGCCGTTTGCCGCACTGGGTGCACGCTAAGTGCACTGTGGTGCTTCATTCCCCTTCCCTGCTCTGCGGGAGCCTGGGTGACACAGCCCCTGTTTCACAGAGGAGGAAACTGACTCAGAGTGATGAGCTGAGCGCAGATAGTAAGGGATGCCGTTGGGACTTGAACCCATTTCCCTTAGACTCCAAAGATGGAGTTTTCCATGTTCTTTACTCTCTCTTCTGTGAAAAAAACAAAAACAAAAAAAAAAAACATTGTGCATTCAGCTTTCTCAGCTGATGTTAATTTGCAAATAAAAGGATTTTCCCTCTTAATGTAACACAAGGATTTTCTTTTGAATAAAACAGAGCATCGGGAAATGTCTTGAAATGAAAGAAGTAAAGGAAAATGAACGAATGACGGGATGCAACTGGCCGGTGCACATGGCGCACCCAGAGCCTCCTGCCCGCTGTGCTCAGGAGCTCAACTGCCTTGACGAGTTTTTCTTTTGGGAACTTTTTGTTATTAAAAATGATGAAGCAGCATCCGACAAGCCACAATTGGTATCTTTATCTGGTTTAATTCCTGACTGCTCTGGATTTTTGCCGCTGTTACTCTTACCTTCTCTTGCTCTTTATTTTTCCTCTCTTCTTTCCAGTAGAGAGAGTTGCTTGCAAGCGCTGCTTGGTGTAAGATGGGTAATATATGTAGTTTTGCAAAGTTCAAGTTTCTTTGAAAAAGTCTCAGAAGAATTAGTACAGCCTTATCCATCAATTTATGAGCTACTAATATACAAGATGAGCTTTCCAGTAAATATTATTACAATGCTTACGATTCCAACTCACCTGTTACAGATGCTCTGAGGAAACAAATAGGGGGAAAATAAGATGAAATTGTTTTAATTTTGATTTCACTTCTAGGGTTAAATGGATTTCCACCTAACACAGAAGTTGCTTCTTAATTACACATACTTTTCTTGAAGACTCAAGGCCTGCCAAGCCCTGTCCGGGCCTGTGACCTGATTTAACTTTTTTATGGGGTGGCAGCTCCGTTTTTCTCTGAAGGGTTGTTAAATACTCCCTGCTGCAGGTCACAGGGTAGGTGTAGGTCGGTTGTAGGTCGTTGGGCCAGAGTTGAGGAATGCGGCTCCAAGAACGCTGCTTTCCACACCCTGCATGCTTGCACCTTGGCTGTGGTCATTTGGATCCCTCTGCCAAGTCTTCCTTTTTCCACCTTAGTTTGTCTTTCTTGACTAGGTAGAAATAGTACAAAAATTTTTTTTTATTAAAAAAAAATTGACTACGTCAGAGTTAGGTGTCACGTAGCCTCCGGAGTCAGCATTGTGGATATTTACACTCATTTAAGATTCCTAGGTAGTCTGTGTCCTTCCTGCATATGAATTTGGGAAATACTGCATTAGGGTTATCTGAGCTCATGAGCCAGTTTTTAAAACTCTCAGTAGAATATCTTTTTCTCTTCAAATTAGAAGGTTAAACCTCATTGCCTCTCCACCCTGCCCACCTTAATGTACTGTGATTCAAACAAACCAGTGAATTTCCAAATAAAAAATTGTATCATTAGACTTCAGAAGTTGAGAAACTTTCATTCACTTGTGTACATTGGTATTTTATGTTCTGTGAATATTGATTATTGTTAGCAGAATGGCAAGTTATACAACTAGTGTTTTTTTTAAGTTTAATGAAGACAAACTCATGAATTTTAAGTCTTCTTCATACTCATGATTTGAAGTAAGTCACAGCGTGGGGCTGGGTGGTGAGATCAGGTGAGACCAGGACGTCTCTGCCTTCATGCCCGTTACCCCAGTCCACGTGTGCCCCTCTCTGTAGGAAAGGATGACAGGAGTATGCTGGGACCTGTCTCCTGTTCTCCCTGAGGGAATCCCGTGGGAAGAAAAATGCAATATACTAACATGCGAACAAATCCATTAGAGGAAGAACATTTTATGCTGGCGGGGCCTCTGGAGTAACTGGAGGTTGAAGGAGCTACAGTTCTTGAAGAAAAAAGAAAAATAGAAGTTAAAAATAAATGATTTGGGTGTTTCTTGTGTTCCAAGTTGCCGGTTCCTGAAACATAGTCAGGATGTGGACTTCCTTAAGGCAAGGACCGGCCTTTGTTCGACACATTTTAAGCGTTGTACTGTTGCCAGATATGTTTGTGTCATTTTGTAAAATCTCATAGAAGTGGGTGATGGAAGGAACTGTTCCAGTCTGCTCGTGTATCAGGCACCAGCAACCTCCATTGCTGCCTCCGAACGCTGGGTGGTAATGACACAGTCCAGGCAGCTGGAGCATTGGGGAGAAATCAGGAATTTAGCAAACAACTTTTTTGTTGTGTTCGTTTCTCTCTGTTCATTCATGGAGAGAATGACAAATATATCAGAGGTGGCAAAGTATATAAAGACCAGTGTTCCTTAAATCGCAGTAATTTATGGGCCTCTTTACTTAAAGGGAAAAAGTCCTCATAAATCCTTAGTAATAAATATTTTTTTATGAAGTAGCTTAAATAGAGCCGAACATAAAACTAGGTATAAACTCCTTGTGCTTCTCGCACTTATAGAACTATAAAGCAATGACAGGTTTATAGAGTAAATTCAGACAAAACTACAAAACCAATAAAATTCAAATTAACATTAATTTATCATGGCAGGCAATTTTGCTTGACTGAAATTAAACCTCTCTGGAAATGCGATTGTGTTTCTGACAGCTATAGTGCCAGTTCTTCCAAGATCCCTACGAAGTTCGGCTCTTGCTCCTCATGCCCAGAGACTAAGCTTCCTTCGTATGAAGCACCTTCATTTAGCAGATGCGCAATTGAGCTTTTAATCCGGCTTCATTTATTTATTATTCTTTTGGCCTTGATGGTTAAAATTGTACTAGTAGCGCCATGGTCAGAAATACTTTGATCAAGCAGATGTCTAGGACTTGGTGCTGAGTTTCACATGGCGTTGTGGGAGCAAGAGATGGGTGATTGGTGTCGGCAGTGTGGGTTGAAGATTCCAGTGAGGGGAATGCAAACTGTGGAACAAAGGAGGAAAAGAGGGCTTGGAGGAGGAGAAGATTATTTTTCCTGAAATTCTTTTTACTAATATACATACGCAGCACTAATAATTGTATTCAGTGTGAAGAATGGGTGCATATATGTATAACATCTGGCGGAAGATGATTATTTCAGGATGAGTATTGCTTGGGTTTGTAGTGGTATGGTGGGCTGATTCTGTAACACACTTCCCCACTATGTTCTGGATAAAGGTTTATTTATTTATTTAATGCACTCCTGGGATTAGAGGAACTGAAACATTTCAGTTTCACATCTCTGTGAGATTAACCAGCCATCAAAGGGTAAGTTAAAATCAAAGCTGAGAGCTCTGTGTGTAAGCAAACACAAAGGGCAGGTTGCCCTGAGAGCAAATGCTAATTTCTCCACTGTGGTTTTGAGACTAAGCCCTGGGCTGTGGCACTTACCAAAGAGCTGGCATTCCTCTGGGACCTGTAAAAGGAGCCAGAGTGGCCCTAGGTAGTAGATAGTATCCTTTGGCCTCTGGCAGGAGCAAATGCAAATCTTTTGTGGGGGAAGGCATCCTGCTTTATACCTTCAGATTCTCCTAAGATTTATCACGTATGCATTTAGAATCAAAGATCTCTGATCCTACTTGAAAATTACCTAGCAGGATTGAGAGTCAAAAGAAACATTAAAATCGAATAGGTTTAGAACCTAGAGGAATTTAGGTAATTATATTTATCTCACACTATATATAAAAGCTAGGTTTTAAACGTTTAAAGACATAAAATATTGTAGGGTTAGAGGAATAGCTTGGCAATTAAAGCACTTGCCCAGCAAGCTCAGGGCCCTGAGTTCAGTTCCCCTGCACCACATAGAGCTGGGCGTGGTGGCACAGTCTGTAATCCTAGCACTCAGTAGGCTGAGGCAGGAGGATGGCCCTGAGTTTGAGGCCAGCCTGGACTCTATAGTGAGTTTAAGACCAGCCTAGACTGCCGAGCGAGACCCCGTCTGAAAAAAAGAAAAGGAAATAAAATACTACCATTTTCCCCAGTGAGTGCAAATGGCATGCCTTCATAAAAATTGAATTGGGGAAAACCCCTAAGAAAAATGTTATATTGTTGAAATAAAAATGAAATAAATCAGGGCATGGTGGTGTACCCTTATAATCTCAGCACTTTGGGAGGCTAAGGCAGGAGAATCACAAGCTTGAGCCCAGCCCGGGCAACTTGGCTACTTCCTGAGACTCAGAACAAACAAAAAACTTAAATAGGGCTGGGGATGTACATAGCAGAGACTCTGATTTCAATCCCCAGTATTATAAAAACAAAACTCCAGTTACATTAGATTAGAAACAACTGGAAAGGAAAGTAATGAGCTAGAAAAAAAGGTTTGAAGAAAGCAGCAGACCATAACATAGGAGAAGAAAAGTGTGACAGTGTTAGTTGAAGAATGAAAGGCGACAGGATTTATTCTGAGCCCTAGATAGCTAATAGGACAAGTGGAGGGAAGTGATATTTGAAGCTCTAGTCTGTAAATCATTTCTAGAGAGAATTTATGAAAGACATAAATGGGCACCACCCCCTCTTTGGGTAACTTACAGGCTGATAAGGGAATTAGAACATATCCCAATTAGGATAATGATAGTAAAAACTTTCTTCTAATCATAGCAAAAATGTCTTACACTAAAATAAAGATGGTCTTAAGAAAACCCAGAAAGAACAGACACGTGTGTACAAGAGATAATAAATGGAGAGCTGCCTTATCAACAGCAGCTATGGTGGATGGAAATGAGTGGGAATTGTATTCTGATTAAAAGACAATATGGTGTTGTATACCAGCAGAACTGTCATTCAAAGAAAAGGCAAAAGACCTTTTCAGAAAAATTTCAACCTGATATTATCACAAGGGCTTTACTAGAGAGCTTATTAAGGGATGTAGTGCAGGAAGAAGAAAAATGATTTTGTGAGGAAGGACTAAGATGAAATAAAAGAACAAAGAAATTGGTAAACACATTAATTACATTCACTAAGGTTTAGGAAAGTGGAAACTTCATTCCTCAGTCATACTAGCCACATTGCCAGTCACGTGCGAGAGGTGGCTGGTGTAACTCACACACAGCATGGGGCGTTTGGTCATCGGAGAGGCTCTGTTGGGCAGTGCTAAACAGTGCTGTGGGGCAGTAGGGGCATGCCACCGGGCTGGCTTCTGTAGTGTGTGGACTGCAGGATGCTGTCCTTTCTAAGGACCACTGTTACATTTCAAAAAATTTAAGGAAAACATTGCTAGCATTTTTAAAGATACCAGTTCTTTACAAGACACATCTCAGTATGACCTGTATGGGAAATGGAATAAATATGTTTCTGGGAACGGATGTAGCCTGGGATGGGAGTGAGGGGCAGGGAAGCCAGGAACTGGGTGCAGTGGGCTGGTGACACAGGTGTCAGAAGGGATCTGGCTTGATGTGTAGGGCAAATCTGTAGATATTTGAAGGAACAGGCCATGTGCTGATGGGTAGATGGGGCCAGTTGAATACACGGCAGCTGGGCACGGCCGTGGGGTTGAAGTCACTGGCGAGGTTGCTGTATGAAGAGTGAAGAAGGTTGGAATTAAGCCTTTTGGACATTTGTGGTCTGCACAGGTCCCTACCTGCTGTGGCCTAGGAAGGCCTGGGCTGCTAGGACTGAGAAGTGGAGAGCAGGTGGTGAGATGCAGCACAACTCCTCCCTGTCAGCATTCTCCTATCAGGTTCTACCACCTCTGCTGATCTGACAGGAGGTGGGACTATATGCCCAGCTCCTAGAAGTAGTGAAAATCACAGAGGCAAGATCGCACGAAGGAGGAAATACGTACTTTTGAAGAGTTGAATAATAGGCAAATCGGAGTGTAGACTGTAGCAGCAGGGCAGTGTAGACGGAGGAGTCACACTAACAAAGCAGGAGATCGTGAAAAGGTGTTGCCGTGGCAGTAATTCCTGATGATCCGGAGTTTCTTCTAGAGAAAGGTCTGGCTTTGATGAAGGCGCATCCGTTCCAAAGCCAGAAGCATGCCTTTGACTGATCTTAACTCCCTGCCCCCTTCCACACTGGGGATTGGGCCCAGAACTTCGCTCATGCTGGATAGGGCTCTACCACTGAGTGATGTCTCCAGCTGGGAGGTTGGAGAGTAATTTTAAAAACTGTGATCTTGATCAATTGCTTCTCCAAAGTTCAAAGTAAGCCACACTTAATATCGGATTTTCATAATATCCTCTTACATTAAACAATTACTGTATTCTGGGATTTATATTCTGTATTAAAATCTTAGTGCCTGCTGTGTATTATTAAGATGAATAATGACATCTTTAGAACCAGTAGAAAAGAGACTGCTAGCTTGCCAAAGCTTGCCAGAGCAGAGTGGTGAGAGAGTTGCAGGACAGGGGCTGGAGTTAAAGGGTTAAAGCACTTGCCTTGAAAGCACAAGGCCTTGAGTTGATTTCTTAGAACCATGTAAGCTGGGCATGGTGGTGCGCCCATCCCACCACTCAAGAGGCTGAGGCAGGTGGATTGTCCTGAGTCCATGGCCAGCCTGGGCTACAAAGTGAGGACCTGTCTCAAAAAAAAAAAAAAAAAAGAGCAACAACAACAAAAAAAGATACAAGAAAGGTAAGACCTGGATTAAAAGCCCAGGCCTTGATTTAAAGGCCATATAATGCTCGTCAAGTTATTTGACTTCTGTATTCCTCACATTTTTTCATTAATAAGAAATAAATAAGTGATCATTTCTACCACAGGATAAATGTGAAAATTAATGGGAAACACTTAGCAAAATAGCTGTGTTATTAAAATAAAGACCCCAATACTTCTTTAAATAAGTAAATACAGTGAATCAATGGTTCATTTGGCTGTGGGTCAGCTGTCATTAGGGGACAGTTAAATACAGATTTGCAGACACTCTTCCAGATCTGACAGATCTTGGGGCTTGCGTTTGTCTTAGGAAGCCAGGCGTGGGGACCCTTGTTCTGAACCTGAGTAGCATTTTAGTCACTTTACCTGAATATTTAATTTCTTCCTAGAGCATACGTTTTGAACGTTAGCTCTAATTTTCAGGTCGTTGTCCCCAGAGATTAACATGTGGATCTTTACTCCCACATGTTTTTTCCTCTTTCTTACCCTTCACCGTTCCTTTTCCCACCATCCCATTTTGAATGTTTGGACAGCAGGGACGACTGTGTGGTGGACAGCCTAGTTCTCAGGACTTTAAAAAAAATAAATAAAACATTTCTTTAAAAGTAGGAACTTTGCTGAGACAGACATTTGGCTTGTTAAAAATTGAACTTGAGTTTAGTTCTAAAATAAATAATTCAACTTTTTTTACCCTTTAGAAAGTATGTACAGGAAATGCTTCTAAAATAACTGATATTCTCCTTGATAAAAGGAGAATGTACTGGCTGGATTCCAGTATGTGCTCTTTCTCCTTGAAGGGGGATGTGGAGGAATGTCCTTCTCGGTGCCAAAACACAGACCATAATGCCTCAACCCTAAGAGTACCTTCCTCATTGTGGCATTTAATTGGTGTATTGTAAAATGTATCCTGGACTTCAAATGACATGTTTGTTGCATTTCAATCAATTAGAACTTTTTCTAGTTTAACATCTATGTGTGGAGATTTTGGTATGGCGCCAGAAGCATGCTGCTTATGCGTGGTTAGCACATACGTTTTACAAGGAATGCCTGGAATACCAGCCACATTAGATGGGGATTTTGTTCAGTGCCAAATCCCCAGCACCTATAGTGGTACTTGATATATAGTGATTGCTCAGTAAAAATGTACAGAGTGAGCCGGCAATGAAACACCCAAACTTGCTGTTGCATCTGTCACTTTTCACTGATGAGCTTCGTAATGGATTTGCTATAAAGGTGACAGCACTTGATCTTTGCCTGGGAGGCTGAGTGTGTGCTGCCTGTGTGTCGCCGTGTTCCTCTGCATCTCTTCCCAGATCATGGCACTAGGAATGGAGGTCCGTCCTGGGAAGTGCTGGGTCCCCATTGTTCAGACACTATCTTCATGCCATTCCTAGCACTGTGTAGTTTATTAGTAAGGATTTTCTGGGCAGGTACATAGTGCTTTATAGTTTCTATAATGCTATACTAATTGGTCTCAGCTGTGAACATCTCCTTGCGGTCAGCTTGTAGTAATTTCTCATTTTGTCAAATGAAGGAACGATGGTTCACGAGGCTGAGTTTACTCTCTCAGGACACCTTGGGGTGCAGGGAGCAGAGTTGGAACCGCATCCTGAAAATCTGTTGATTTCTTCATCCCTTGGTCCAGAATAGCCTTTGAAACTTTAATGACCATTAATTTTCTTCCTTCCCCTTCTGACACTCCCTTTACTTGCCAGTGTGACAGGGAAAGTCAACCTGTGAAGCGTTTTCAAACCACTGAATGTTTGTATGTTCGTATGTTCATTGTCAGCCGCTGACTTTTGGATGCCTGTTTGGTCAACTCACAGTACTCCTTTTTCTATTAGCTGTGATGCAAGTCTGTGATACACTCTTCTGAGAAAAGTACTCCTTGTTTTTAAGTAACCCTCATTTTTTTCAAACATTTTATACTTTTCCTTCTCCCAAACATTTGAAGATGTAAATTTCTTAATACTAAGGTTCTAAGTTTTAAAAATCAAATGTTCGCAGCAATGAGAGGAATATTCTGCAATGTAATGTTTCTTCCCTTGTCTGCCTGGTCATTTTGAGATAGAAATTTCCACGGTGTTGAGTTGGCTTGGTGGATGGTGCAGGAATCAAACTTAGGAAGTCCATATCTTCCCTGAGACACTAGGATCAGGAGGGAGGAACAATATTGACCAAACTCTTAAGGTTCCCCTGAGGGGTGCTGGGAGCGTAGCCCAGCGATTGGAGCATCTCCTTAGCAAGTGCATGATGCTGGGTTCAGCTCTCTAGACCCACGTATTCTAAGAGTGGTGGCGCACACCTGTAATCACAGTGCTCAGGAGGCTGGAGCACGGGGATTACCATGTGTTCAAGACCATCCCAGACTACTTAGCTCAGGTTGCTGAAGCAGGAGGATTGCCGTGAGTTTGTGGCCAGCCTGGGTTATATAGTATATTCAGGACCAGCCTGGACCAGAGTGTGAGATCCTGCCTCAAAAAAGCATATTTTCCAGTTATTCATATCTAGATGCACGTTTTTGCCAGAGCCATGCACTGAAGCCAGAGGCCAAATGACTCACAGCCAAGGTTTTAAGTTAGAAAGGATTTCAAAATCTGTGCATTTCGTCGAATTCTGATTTCTGTTTAGTCTTCTCTTAGGCTCATTTGATGAACAGCAAGATTTGTCTAGTCTGTGGTTGGCAGGTCGGAGTTCATTCTCTCAGGCAGCTGAATTTAAAGGTGCTATCATTATCTTACAAATGACTTTAAAGAATTGCCCGAACAATACTTGTCCTCAGAGCTCTGATTTCATTGTGAAATATCAACAAGAATCGAATTCCGCTTGCCAGTGGTGGCCATTACCCTTTAGTATTAGAACTGAGGCAAAGAAGAGACTAAAGGACTGTTCATCCTCTGTCCCCAGAGGGTCCAGCTGTGGAGATCAGCGATGAGGATTTTAGGAGCCCTGTTGGATGGGCAGAAAGATTTTCTTTTTCATCCAGCGCCTGCCTTCTTACTTGAGCCGGGCTGGACAGAGCCATTGTGTTTGTTCGGGCTCTAACAAAGCTGGATCACATCATTCCCGATGTGGCTTTTTTTATTATCAGCTTCACAGTTCACGCCTTTGTTGTCCTGTTGCACAGTAGGGAGAGCATGATGGGCCGCGAGGGCCACGAGGCCTCTGGTGAGGTTTTCTGAGCTGCTGTTGCGCTCTGTCCCCATTACTTTGTGCTTTCCAGGCTGCTCACACTTTGGGAGGATGTCAGCTTGCTGATCGGTGTGGCATTTTTCACCAAGAAACAAGGTGAGCACTGTCTCAAAGAATTAATTGTGAAGAAAGCGAAGCTGGCTTGTTCTCTAAGGCTGGCTGGAACAGAAGTTGGGAAGCATTAGAATTGTTTCATTTTCATTGTTAGTGACTTATTTTCTTAACTGCTTATGTCTTTGCCCTAAGATTTGGGTCACTTTTGAAGAGGTAAGGGCTTGATGCCGTAAATCATTTATTTCTAAAACAGATGAGCACGTCTTTCCTGTTTCTTGCAGGTGGCTTGGCACAGGTGTATTTTTATCTTGTTCAAAACCTTTAGTCCAACGTTAAGCAAAGGGCCTGTGCTGTTATCAGCCAGGCAAGAAGTAGGACCCAAAAGCTTTGGGCTCGATGGACAGTTTCTGTTGAGGACACCTGTTACCGGTACACAGTGCAGCCATTGTTTCTTCTCTCCAACACAGCTTGGGCGGAGCTTTGTGCTTTTTACCCTGGGGTTGAGTCTTTGCTTTTTTTGGAACAGATTTCTGTCCTTGTGAGTTAGCTGATAGGAGTTGAGCATGCACAGGTGATTCATGCAAGTGTCATTTCCAAGGGTGGATGCTAAGCTGTTGTGGGTAAAGAGGGGCCAGGTGGTCTGGACTCAGTGTCCCTCTTCCTGGTTGCGTGGCTAAGGGAAAAGCTTGCTCCCTCTGTGCTTGGGCTTCCTGGAGTACTGGGTTGCCAAGGACCCAATGTTAAGAGTCCACTTTGTGCTTGTGTCTTCTGGGATCATCAGAGGTGGAGTGTGGCAGGGGGTCACTGTGGATCCTGATCCTGTGAAGCCATTAAGGAGGTGCTCTTTTAGTTGGTAATAATATGACATGGTCACATGTGATAGAGATTAATATAATAGGGAATATTGGGTGAAATGTTCTGTCTATGCTCAGATTTGCAGACTATAAAAATAAAAATGTTAGTTGGCATTTCTAGGAAATTAGTGTTGCTCAGCCCTGAATGTGTTACTGGATACTTGGGTTTGAACTTCTAAATTGAGAACTGTGCATCGACTGTCCTTTAAATTGAAATACTTGCAACTGGAAGTGGTTCAGATTTCAGATTTTTTTTCACATTTTAGAATGTTTGCATATATATCGTGACATATTTTGGGTATGAGATCCAAATCTAAACACAGAATTTATCTGTTTCACATACAATTGGGGCTCAAAATATACAGAGAATGTTTAAAATAAAAAATATATTCATCTGGAGAAATAGTGCAGTAGTTAAAGCATTTGCCTAGCAAGCGCAAGGCCCTGGGTTCAGTTTCCCAGCACCACATAAAGAGGGTTTAGTGGCACTGCCCATAATCTCAGTACTAAGGAGGCTGGTGCAGGAGGATCGCTGTGAGCCCAAGGCCAGCCTGCGTTCCATAGTGAGGTCGGAACCAGCCTGGGCCATAGAGCGAGACCTTGTCTCAAAGAAAAAAAAAGTGTTGCAGTAAAAAACACACCCATCACTTCAAACACACTTATCCCTTCGTCCTTGTCGCTTTGTGAAGCAGTTCTAGAAGTCCTCTTTCATGACCCTTCACATGGTGTGATCAGACATACGGGGTGTTGGTACTCTGTGCCCTCCGATGGAAAGGCAGGCTCCCAGAAACCGTACAGTGTATCCTCCTCCACCTTATTCATTGAGTCTGTTGCTATCTAACCTCTGGGTCCTCCCAAGGGTCAAAATGACTGTGATGGGTCAATGTGTTTTAGGTCAACACAAGACATTGAGGCAGTCACTCACAACAGGGCGGCTGATGGCACTCACAAAGGAAGCTTGTTAACGAACTGCTTCAGAAAGTGGCCGGAACAGTGGGGTTAGTGTGTAGCAAGGGGGAATGTTTTGAGTATTTTGAGGCAGATTAATAGCAGTGTGTCTTTGACTATAAAACATTTTTAAAAGAATTTAAGTGTCCACTGTATTTTATAATCATACCTGATAAACCTCAGACCTCATTAACCTTCAGAGTGATATTTTACAACGCATCAGATGATTCTGTGCATGAAACAGTGTTTTGACGCTTGGGATTTTCCACTTGTCAAGTCATATTGGCACTCAAAAAGTCTTGAATTTTGGGTTAATAATGCTGAGTCCACACCAAATTCAGATAAATGAATGCTTCTTAATTTATTGGCTCTTATTGTCTGATACAAAGCAACCTGCAGAGAAAGCTAATACAGTATAGCTGTTTCAGTATCGTATTCTTACATTCTTTCTTTTAAAAAAACCCTCATTTAAAAATTCTAATTGTACAAACAGTATATATTTGTTGTAGAAAATTTGGGAAATATAAACAGCTTTCAGAAACGCTATTATTCACACTTTGGTGTCTTGAGATTAGATATAGCACAGAACAGAATTTTGGGATTGTACCATACATGTGTAATGTGGTATTTTTATTTTTTTCTTGTTGTGTTTCTCTTGAGATGATTTTTGGGACAGAGATTTCGAATGAAGATAGGAAATAATGTGATATTATGCTTGGCACACTTGTCATGAGAACTGTTTTGATGTACAGAAATAGAATTGTAGGCTGGTATCCGAAAACAACATTTGTCCTGTGTCCTCTTGTACAATAGGCTTTCATTATTTAGCATATATGCTTGTTGTCATAACAATTCCTGTAATTAACAGATAAAGACTTCTTAATCTGTTGGCTCTTACTACTCACTAATTCTTTTCATAAGATTCCCTCATTTAATTTTTCTGTGCCAGGATTGCTAGCTACAGTGTCAGGGAGCAGAAGTTGTTTTAATGCTGTTCTTCTGGACCCCTGACTGCTCAAACTGACTTGTGGTAACTACTGTGGGCAGGACACGGGCTTGGCAGCAGGGTGGGTAAAGGCTTTCTTTTGACCACATGTAATATACATTTGGTAATATATATAATCTGCTTATTGAATATTGGTTTGTATATAATTTCCTCCATTAGGAAATGAAGATTCACTTCCCCTTTAGAGTGTTTAGTCTGTAAAAGTTTCTGTTAGATTGTTCATACTGTACTGCAAATACATTATAAAGTCCTGAACTGCACTAGAATCTTTTCTTGGTCCTCACTGCTCTGTGTCCTTTGGTGGTGAACTTTGAAGTCCTGAAACATTTTCAAGTTTGGTTGAGATTAAATCTGGGTTTCATTTTACTTTTGAGCCATATTGAGCAAGTTAATTTTCTGTTTGAGTTCCTGAGGGGAATGACTCCAGGCCTGTGTGTCCCAAGAATTCAGGCTGAGCTTTGCCAGAACATTCCTGTGGTTTTCCACGGGCAGATCACTGTGTTCATGAAATTTTAGTTGTAGCTTGTGTTTTCCGTGGTTAATTAAAACATCTGGGTTTTAAATTTTCCACAAATGGAGCATAATCTATGGTCAGATTTTTCAATAATGATTAAATACTTTTTAAAAAAGAATGATTTCAACTCTCTTCTCAGAGTATCCCAGTCTTTCTTGTGTTCAGGATACCTAATAAGCAATTGTCTGTGTTCATCAATGATTGTAAACATGGGGAGGGTGTTCAAGGTTGCGCTGCCAGCTGTGTCTGCCTGTGCTGGTAGAATTTGAATCCTGATAGTGGCTCTGGCCTCTGCCTTCCCCAGGTTGGAGCTACCGGGGGTGAGCTGCTGCAGGCCCTAGCCAAGCATGCTGTGGTCGGATCTGTCCAGCCGAGGAACAGAAACATTTGCCGGATGGAAAATCCATAAAAGAAAGCTCTTGTGAAAAGCTGAGAGAGACGAGAACTCAGCCTAAATCAGGTTGGTACAATTCAAAAGGAAAAATAAAATGCACTGGGTCAGATAGGGGAGGGTCATCTTGTTCCTTCCATTTGAGGCAATCCTAAATAGTTACCCCCAGTTATTTGAAGGGTTCCTAGCATTGTATCAGTTGTGTAGCCTGACACAACTGTGGTTTTTGTTTGTTTTTCATTTTGTTTTTGCATTTCTTTGTTTGAGACAGATTCTTGCTCTAATAGTCCATGCTGGTCCTGAACTCACTGTAGTCCAGGCTGGCCTCAAATGCACAGCAGTCCTCCTGCCTCAGCCTCCTTAGTGCTGGAATTACAGGTGTGCGACTCCACACCCAGTTTATGCGGTACAGGAGAATAGAACCCAGGGCCTTGGACTTACCAGGCAAGCACTGTAACCGCTGAGCTATGGCCCCAACTCATGTAGAGTACACTGTTGTCATCTTTTCCTTCTCTCTCTTTCCTCTCCTGTGACCCACCATGTTCATCCTCTTTTCCTTTCTAAGAGGACACAGAAAGATCTTCAGCACAGGTATGTAAAAAGCCAAAACCGGAGGTCATGCACAGCAACCTCAGCAATCCTGGCTTTGTGTAGAGAGAAGGCAGTGTCTCCTGTGTCTGAGGTCGGGAGGGGACTTTGAGAGACTTGTGCTTATTTACATTCTCATACTCAAAAGGGTGGATCATTTGGACTTGTTACTTTCGGCTCTGCACACTGTGCTTGCTTGGTGAGGTTCTGAGCCCTCTGCTGCCGCCACAGCGAAGTACCTGCATGGTGACTTTCAGCAGCGTTGCGATTGGAGTTAAGATGCTCCTGTAGGTTGAGAGAAGACAAAGGTCCTGAGTATAGACGGTGTTTGAATAAAGGCAAAATAGTCTTACTCTGGACCAGGAGAGTGAAACAGCATAAACAATCCCATCTGTAGCAATAAAGTGGGAAAACACTGATTTTGAGAAAGAATGTTGTACAACATTTCCCTGGCTCTCGAAGCCCGCTGGCTCACGCCTTCCTACTGAGGCTACTGAGGATTTGCCAACTACTTTTTTCATGTATCAGGCCACGTAACCTACGAACAGCCAACATAAATCATCTAGAGTGCCAGTCCTTGTACAACATTCCCAGCTTTATGTAGTGCTGGGGAATCCAACTCAGAGACTTGCACTTACAAGGTAAGCACTTTACCTTTTGTGCCACTCCTCCAGCCCTCCGTCTTCTCTAAATAAATCAGATGGACTTTCCCGGGGCAGTTACCCTGCCTCGTTTTCGGCCTGTGTTGTTGGAGTTGGTGGCTGCACCTACTCGGCCCTGGGCATGTGACACAGCTGTCCCAGTCACGATCATGGTGCTCATTTTCTGGAGTGACCCCATAGTAGCCTTGTTGAAACTATTTTTAAAAAGGTTTAATTTTTGGTGAGTTTTGTTAGGATGAAGCTGCCAGTGACATCTTTTGTTATTATGTAAGAAAAGACCTTTTAATTTTTCTTATCTTTCTTTTCTTTTCCTCTTTTCTTCATGCTGGGGATTGAACTCACATCCCTTGGACATGCTAGGCAAGTGCCCTACCACTGAGGTAGATCCCCAACATAGGGAAACATTTTCTGAGAACTAAGTCAACAAAGAAATAAGTTGTTAGGGAGATGGAGGAATGGAATTGAGAAGGAGGGGACCTACAGCACTTCTCTCCATACATACATACACATAGGTACATACAGGAACATGCATACAAGGACCCATCTCCACACAGACATCTACAGACATAGACATACACACTGAGGCATACACATTAGACATACACACTGAGACATACACATTTATACTAATGCAACCAACACAGTGCATACACACACACACACACACACACACACACACACACACACAGAGAGAGAGAGAGAGAGAGAGAGAGAGAGAGAGAGAGAGAGAGAGAGTTGGTTCCAATTTGACCCAAAAACAGCATTTTTCATGTTACTTCTTGGCAGTCAGCTAGTTCGGTGACCATCACTTCTATCCCAGTCCTCCTGATAGGCAGTTAGTGTCTGGGCCTGGGTCTCTGTGCAGAAGGGCCACGGTGCATTCCTTGTCATCAGAGGCTCATGGCCTCGTGCCTAATCAGGTAGCTCACACACCATGTGAAAGTGAATTGCTAGAGGTAGAACAAAGCTTCCTGGGAGCAGAGATGGGACCTGAATTCTGCAGGTGAGAAGAGGCTAGCAGAGAGGGTTGTGGCAGGAGAAGTGGGATTTAGGCTTTAGGAACATTTTGGGAACTCCATTTAATTCAATTACTTGCTTTTTGAGTCTCGAAGAAAGGGAAGCTTTCTAAAACCTATGGCTAAAGCAAATTGCAGATAAGGCAGATAATTTCAGAGCATCACTACTAGCAGCATCTTGCTGTTTACTGTAAATGCAATTGTTTCGGGAGCAGCCAGATGAGATGTTACCCAAGAGCTGCCCAGCGTTTGACACCACAGGGTAACCAACAGCCATTGTTCACACAGAAACCTCCCTCAGCTTTCTCTGCTGGGCAGATTCCAAGTGTGTCAGTGGTTGTGAAGCTGTATTTCCTCCCTTGAATGTTTGGCTATATTATTATTTAATTCTTTATAATTAGCACCATTTGTTTAATTTAAAATTTTCAGACTTTGTTGTAAGGAGTGTAGGTTACAGAAAGATTGAACAGACTGTGCACAGTTTTTATATAACCCCTGTTGCCAGCTTCCTTGTTATTAATATCTTGTATTCATGTGGCACACTTGTTATATAGTCAGTGAGCCAATATTGATATATGAACTGGAGTTTGTACTTTGTATTAATTATATTCAGTCTTTTGTTGTGTGTTTTCATATTGTAACACCAGGTTTCCATTGTAATATCTTGCAGAAGTAGTTCCATTGCGCCCAGATCCGTGTGTTCTGTCTTTATCCTTCCCTCCCTTCCTCAGAACTCCTAATTATTTTTCCGTCTCCATAGTTTTCACAGTACCTTGTAGCTGTAATCTTGTATTATGTAGCCTATTCAGATTTGCCTTTTTTTTTCACTTAGCAGTGGTTATTTAAGATTTCTCTTTTTGTGACTTGATGGCTTATTGCTTTGCGATACTTACTAATATTTCAACTATTAAGGGCGTTTATCCACTTGGCTGTTAAAGGTGTCTTGCTCGCTTCCAGGTTTTGTTGATTATGAATAAAGCTGCTATACACATTGCTTATTTAGGTTTTAGTGGATATTTTTGATTCATTTGATTTTTTTTTAAAAAAAATGTTTAAGTATGGTATTAGCTATAAAGATATTTCTTACCAAATTGGGGAAGTTTCCCTGTATTCCTAGTATGATGAGAGTTTTATTTTATCATGGAGAGTATTAGATTTTATTGGATTTTTTTACAACTATCGATGTAATCATGATTTTTCTCATTTATTGTAATATTGATTATTGAGTTTTGAATGCTGAACCAACCTCTTGGTGGGGATTGTGTTGACTGTGTCAATGTTTAGAGTTTGTATCCATAAAAATGTGATATGTTGTCATTTCTTTAGGTGTTCTTCACTTTATTTCCACAGTGTTGTGTTGTTTTTAGGGTATAAGTTTTGCTCTTCTATGTTAAATTTATTCTGAAGTTTTTTTTTTTTCTTTTTGATGGCTTTAGAGATAGAATAGTTTTCTTGATTTTATTTTTGGATATTTCTAAGGTACAGAAGTACGATTGTACAGTGATCTTGTTTCCTGCAAGTGTGTTGAACTTATAAAATGCTAGTAGTTTTCTTTTTTAATTGTATGTGTGACTTCCTTAGTATTTTCTATATAACAGATTGTGTCATCTGCAAATAGAGCTTTGTTACTCGCCTAGTCTGGGTGCCATTATCATTATGCTTCCGCAGTAATTTGAAAATTTAACTGTGATAGAAATACAAAGTTATATACATTGAAGTTGTAATGAAATCATTCTATTATATAGACTTCTAATGAGGATAAAAATGATAATTAGGAAATTTTCTTCCTCATAGTCGGCCTGTTTATTCAACCAGTGCCTCCCTCCCTGCTTGTCTCTCTCCTCTGCTTGCCTGCCTTCCTACCTTCCTTCCTTCCTTCCTTCCTTCTTTCCTTCCTTCCTTCCCTCCCTCCCTGCCTCCCTCCTCCTTTGTTCTCCCTTTCCACCTCCCTCCCTCCTCTCTCTCTTTTTCTTACAGTTCTAGATATTGAACCCATGTCTTTCCTGAGGAGCTACATCTCCAGACCTTTTTACTGTTTTTGAGACAGGATTTTGCAAATTTGCTGAGTTGCTCAGATAAGGCTCTGATTTATGTTCTTCCTGCCTCGGCTTCTCAGAGTGCTAGGATTAACAGGAGTGTGCCTGCCGCCCACCCTGCTCAGTCAGTTCCCTTCTTGGCTGTTTCTGTATCACGTGTGTTTTGCTTCTTGCACGGTCTGGGCAAGAAACAGACTTCAGTTGCTTTGCCTTCCCCTTCTTTTTTTTTCTTTGAACTTTACTATCTTTGCTGCTTTTTTTTTTTTTTGTGCCATACTGTTAAGTACTAGTCTCTGATGATTTCTCTTTGTGATGCTTGTGAGAATGTAGAATAGTAGCAGTCCATGCAGGCGCAGTCTTCAGATTGCTGTGTGTACTTACAGTTTTGCTTTATGTACTTACTCATTTGTTAGTCCTGGAGGTTGAATCCGTGCCCTTGCGTGTGCTAAGCGCATGGTCTGCCTTGAGGCACACCCTCCCTGCTGTGGTGCTGAAAACAAAAGCAGTGCTTTGTTTTTCATAAAGGTGGCACCTACTTTCATGCCTGTTCTTCTTTGGAATAAAACAATTTGAGTTTTCATTGCCTTGGTCGTAATCATGGCCAGAAACTACGGACTGAAAGACTTGTAAGACTGATGTATTATTTCAAGAATTTTCATTAAAATAAGAATTGTATCTCATACAGAAAAAACAAATTTCACAAAACTGTTATTTTACTAAATAAAAAATGTACAAATTCAAATTTCTAGAGTTTGCTCACAGTATAGTTTTATAAAAATTAGAAAAATTCATAGTATAAGTGCTGTTAGCATATTTAATCTTACAAATTCTGTTTAGATCTTTGTACTGTATAATTCTCAGTAGCTTACTGTGAAAACATTGAAAACTGTATATTTATTGTCTCTCTTTGTAACTGTAAAAATTCTAAATGTGTAAAGATTGAAAAGAAAATGTTAAAAAGTCTTTGCTTTTGTGTGATTGAATTCTAGCTGTTTTATTTTCTATTCAAGTTGTAAGTTTGGGGCATGGCTATTTTTAATATGCAAACATATCTAAATTTGGTGAAATTTAGAGATATGCGTGGCTTTTATTTTTAATGTGAAAAATACATAAATTTGGTAAAATTTAGAGATATTTCCTTTCTCTGGTGTAGAGCTAAAAGCTGGTTCTGCTATTGGGATTCAACAGGGGATTAAACTCACAGTGTTAGATTTTAAACCTGCTTTTTGCAGTTGCATTGTGTTAAATATTGCCTGGCAGGGGGCTGGGTTCTGTGAGATGGAGTATCTGCTTCCAGGTTTTTAGTTTTCTTTTTTCTTTTCTCACTACTAGAGATTGAACTGGGACCTTCACACTGAGCTATCTCCCCAGCTCCACCCTTATTACTCTTACTTGTATTTATGTATTTATTTATGTAGAGATAAGGTTTTGCTAAGTTACTGATTTACCCAAGCTGTGTTTGAACTCATGATCTTTCTTAACTTCCCCACATGCTGGAATTACAGGTATGTACCTTCTTGCAGACTTTCTGCTTTTTAGTAATTGTCCCATTTCCACTTGGTAGGCCAGTTTGAGGGTAACCTACATGTTTATCACCTGGCTGCTTTGCTTTCCTGAGTAGTTGTGCGTGAGTGAGGCCCTGGGTTCCATCCCCAGTACACATACACACATACACAAAACTGAACTGTTCAAGTCCAGGTTCTAAACAATTATGTTTGTGACAGTTCTATCTTATAATTGTTTGGTTACAAATGAAACATAACCAGATAAATTTATTTACACTCACTGATTAAAAAGAGAGTTGCTTTTGTTAGAAAAACCACATTTTTCTGTCACTGTAGTGAAGATAGATGCTTGTGATAAGCACTTCATTTGAGTTTGGAATATTACATCTTTTTGCAATTGTAGTTGCCTTTAAATGTTAACTAATTTGTGAAATATAAGTTTCCTTTAAAGGTCTTCAGAGATAACATATGTGAATGATGTATAGTTGATTGTTCTGTACCTCAGCATAATTACTGATATAAGAACAAATAATACTTTCTCAATCCCACACTGATGTATAATGAATAAAACATTTAATTTCATTATACTGTCCAAAATTTAATTGATATTTATGACATAATTATTCAAAACTGAAATTTCCAAATTAATTATTATCTACCCAAGTACGTGTTGATCCCTAGTTTCATTCATAAACAAAAATAGCATATTGAATATTTTTACCTAGACAGACCTGAAACAAGGGATTCATAGAGTGAATAGCCACCTCAGGCTGGCTGGCATTAGTAATTATTCTGTGCAATTTGCTCACTGGACCCTTTTTGAGAATAAAAGAAAAAGAGGTTTCTTTAACTGTAATCTTCACGCATTAAGCCCTTGGAGGGCAAATTTAGAATCTTACTGTCTGTCTGTCTCTGGTTTCGTGAGGGAAATTGTCTTGAGGATGCTTAGGTGTAGGTGAGATTGTTAGTTTTGGTCATGACTGCTGTAGCTCTTCTCTAGTGTCTGGTTCTAGTGTCAGAGTGCCCAGAAAAATCACTCAGCAGTGACTTAACCAAAGATTTATCTCAGCGAATGTCTGGAATGTCTGCCTTGACGTTAGGCCCTTGATTTGTGATTCTAAAACAGGATTGAATATGGCTGCTGATCTTGAGCAGGCATTAACTTATAACTGGTAAGAGATACTGAATTGGCTGTGCTTACTTTACTGTAATTCTGTTAAGTCCCAAATGAACATGGTGAGGCACCCTGTGTGGAAGGGTGCCCAGGTGGCTGCTGGAGGCAATAGCATGACACCTCCCTCAGAGCAGAGGCAGCCAGGCTCTGAGCCCTTCTGGTTAGAGTAGCATTTTCCTGAGCATGTGCAGTATGCTGAGCACTTAGGCACTTTCTCAGCTTTAGACGGGGCTGAGAGACAAGGTGGCAGACTTCTTTGATCCTCACTACAACCATGTGTGAGAGAGAGCATTATCTTGTTTTATAGCTAAAGAAGATCAGGATAGAGAAATCAAATGATGTCTTAAATTTTACAACTCATTTAAATTTGAATCTAGATTTTTCCCCCCCATCAGACTCCATGATAAACCTGTGTAAATGAGAGCAGTGCCTTTAAAGTGATTGATCTGTAGTAAACTGTGTGTGTCTCTTTATATTGCTTTCATTTTCATTATAACTGGTGAGGTAATAAAGACCAAAAGCAACATATGAATAGGATGCTTTGGAGTTTCCAGAGAGACAGCAAGCAGTAAATATGAATATAGCTTAGTCTTAGTCTTAGACAAGCTTTCCAATGCTGAGCTGTATCCCTAGCCTCTTTCTTTCCTTTCAAATTTCAGACAGGGTTTAGCTAGGGTGCCTGGCTTTGAACTTTCCATCATCCTCCTGTCTCAGCCTTTTAAGTACCTGAGATTATAGGCTTGAACCACTCACTGTGTCTGGCTTTCAAGAATTTTTACCTTAGAAGAAGGTCTACTCTGATCCTGAGAGGTAGAAATAAAAATGCAAGGCACATGTGGTGGGGGGCGGGGGGTCCTGCTAGGTTTCATAGCAGTCAGCCCTGCAGTCTTGCCCTGCGTTACCTAGAGGTTTTTTGTTTGTCAGGGGAACTAGATAGTCTTAAGTAGCTACTTGGAGAAGGAACATTTCTGGCTTCTTGTCATTCCCACTCTGCACACCTTGTTTAGGAGCTTCCAGCTTTTTGTGTTGACTGCAGTGGAAGTTGCCTGGAATTTGACAGTTCAGAGGACCTAGGTTCGAGGCTCTTGTCTGTCTACTGCTTTCCTAGTCATATATTCAGCTGGTAGGTTTTGTTTTGTTTTGTTTGTTTGTTTGTTTTGAGACAGGGTTTCTGTTTGTAGTCCAGGCTGGTCCTGAGTTTCCTCGGAGTCCAGGCTTGCCTCAAACTCTTGGTAGTCCTCTTGCCTCAGCCCCCTGTGTACTAGGATTACAGGTGTGCAGCACCATGCCTGGCTAATTGTTATGTGGCACTGGGGAATCAAACCCAGGGCTTTAGGCGTGGTAGGCAAGTGCTTTGAACCACCCCCTTCCCCAGCTTCCAGCTGGTAGTTTTCTTTTTAAAGTATCTAGCAGATGTTAAGCCTTACCCCTTTCTCTCTTTTTTCTCTTTCTCTCTCTCTCTTCTTTCTTTCTTTCTTTCTTTCTTTCTTTCTTTCTTTCTTTCTTTCTTTCTTTCTTTTTCCCTTTTTGAGATAGGGTCTCACTCTGTAGCCCAGGCTGGTCCTGAACTCACCATGGAACCCAGGCTGGCCTTGGATTCACAGTAAACCACCTGCCTCAGCCTCCTGTGTACTGGGACTACAGGTGTGTGCCACCATGCCCAGCTTGCTCACCTCTTTCTTTCCCTGTTTTCTCGTCTGCCCCTTACACAGAGTGAGGAGACTTCACAAATAAAAGGCCAGCTACCTAGAGCCCTTTGCAAGGCCTTGATTCCCAGTCTCCAGCTTTGCTGTGAGCCATTTCTGGTTTGTTTCATGGAGTCTGTTGCTGAGAAGAGCTTGGCCTAGTTTGCTGTGAGTTAGTTGCTGTTTGAAACGAAGCAAGTCAGTGTGATACTTATATATGCAGAAAAGAGACTATGGCTGGAGATTAGCTTCTAAAATAGTCATGATTGGAGAACAGTTTGGTGATGTATTTAAAATTTAAAGCCAACAATGTCATAAATATGTTCACTTAAAACTATGCCAAGATTTCTGTAGAAGATGTACTGTAGCATGTTTGTAAAGAATGAAGTAGCTCTGGATCTCTGCTGGGTTGCAAAGCTCTGTAAGATAAACACTTCTCACATACACACAAAGAAAAAAGAGTTTTGTAAAGTCACATGAATACTATACCCCTTTGTCTTATTTTTTAAAGGTATATGCTGATATGCACTTTTTTTTCCTAAAAAAAGATTTAGTACTTTGGAAAAGGTTTCTTTTTCTGCATTTTCTGTATTAAATCTTCTAATCATATGTATTTATTTTCTTTCTTGAATAAAAAGAGGGGGGCAAGCTGGACTGTGGACCATGGACCATTTTGCTTTGTTAGGTTTTCATGTATTTTATAAAACAGCACAGGGTTTCATAAAACATTTTGAGGAATACTGCAGATTTTTTTGCTAGTGTTAATTCATCAGTCTTCCTTGATCTCTGTGAGTGCAGAAGGAGGCGATTTTTGTGTGAAGAGCAGTGAAGTGTGTATTCAGCCACCAGACATTACCTGGAAAACCTATTGCTTAAAACACCAAGTTGAGAAATATTAAGGAAAGAGATATTTAGTGAATGTGGCCTGAAGGACAGAGAATGCCATGGTGCTGGAGTGTGTCTGCAGGTATATGTACCTTTATGCTCAGTTTGTTTGCTCTGAAAGGAGCTTTGGCCTGAGCTGTGTTTGCTTTTCAGCTGTATTTGCAACCCTCTTGGCCAGGGAGCTCCCTGCACTGATTGTTAATCAGGAAAGCTGTTTGTTGAGAAAGGCCTGCCTGTTTGGACTTGAAGTAATAACTGATGCGCAGATAACACCAGCAGGACTTCTAAATAGCTTTTGACTTGTGTTTCCAGATTTTGCTTTTCTCTTAATTAAAACCCCTACACAAAGGTCATAGGTCATCAGGATGAACGCCTTAAACTCTTCCAGAAGTAGTATGTGCTCATCTTTTTAAGGTAAGCTTGTTTGGAAACTGCTGTGTTTGCTTTGCTATGATGTGACTTACCTCCTGTGGTCTTATTTTGAGCACTGGAATTAAATAATAGATGCAAACTTGACACCTTCTCCTTAGAGTGTGGGCAGTGGTGTGCTAGAGTCAGACCACTGGAACCCCTTTATCCTTCCATCCCTCAGTAGATAATACTTAGTGTTTCATTCAAAAATACTAATGACTAATGAGTAATGTAAGTTTTATAGTGTCAACAGAACATTAGAAATCTCATTCCCTTAAAATGGTTTGATAAGTAGATCAGCTGACTCAGAAGTGTTTATTTTGGCCTTATCTTGCCTTGTCTTTCTTTAGACTTCCATAGTGCTCTGCAACCCTCTTAGCCTACCAGAGTTATAGCCTCACTATTCCAAGGTATTTGAATGAGTTGTAGGAATTTTAATCTATTAGGGAGATTAAGTAGACATTTCCAGAATATGTATAGACATAGTTGCCTGTGTATTTTCTACCCTGTGGATACTGGGGATTGACTCTCTGGTCTTTACACTGTGCTGCGTCCCTAGCTGTTTTTTGCTTTATTTTGAGACAGGTGAGAACTAAGTCACTGAGCTGTCCAGGCGGGGCTTGTGCTTGTGATCATCCTGTGTCAGCTTCCCAGAGTGCTGAGATCATAGACCTGTGGCACCAGTCCTGGCTCAATGTTTGTATTTGTGTGCAGTTGGTTATTTAAGCTTATAATATGGAAGATCCCAAAATAATACCAGTGGCACTTGATAGGAGTGAGAAAAACTGATAGTATGTTCAGTAAATACTGAGTTCCCTAAAGCACCAGATAATTAAAAAAATCAGGGTGACCTGTGTGTATTACAGGAATGGCAAACTCAGATACCTACAAGGAGCCAAAAGAAAAGTGAACAAGTGAACCTGAGGTGCAGAGGGGCAGAAAGGGCAGAGCCACTGCTCAGCTTTTCTGAGTGTGCTATTTAGGAACCAAGGCCCACAGTGGACGTGATCTCCTAGTAACTCAAGAGAAGTTTGGATTTTTATTACTGCCTCACTATGTAATTGTTGGCGACACATTAAAAACAAACAAAAAAACCCCAAGGCCCTGAGGCTGTGGTGAGAGTAATGTCCCAGTACCTGCCTGCCTGCCTCAGTTTACTGGGGTTGGAGAGAGGAGAGAACTGAGGGAGTCCCTGTGAAGGTGCATGCCTATAATATCAGCTGCTCAAGAGGCTAAGGTAGGAGGATCACAAGTTCAAGAGCAGCCTAGGCAATTTAGCAAGCCCTTGCCTCAAAATAAAAAATTTAAAAAGAGCTGGAGATATAGTTGGGTGGTGGAGCACTTGTCTCGTATGTGTTGGCCCTGGACTCAGCCCCGGGTACAGGGGGGAGGGAGGGAGGGAAAGGGCAGCAGAGGGAGATCAAGTCTAGGTCCTGTTAGCCACCCAGCCGCGACATAGGAGCTGAGTGGGATCTTGTTGCCGACAGGGAAGAAGCCAGAGCATAGGCATGTTTGCTTGGTCCTATCTGTGTGAAAACCAAAGTGATTCCGTCATCGCTGCCCCGCTGCCCTGCTGCCCTGACCTGCTCACTGCCGCCCTGCTCTGTGCCCGCCTTCCTTCCCGCGCTCCCAGCAGAGTGATCCTGTGAGCACTCAGCGAACACTGGTATTCCTACTTTCAAAACTTTTTGTGACTCTTCTCTACCCATGATTGCCAGAAAGGCCCCAGATGATGCCCCTCCTTTCCTTTCTAACCGCATCTCTTCCCTGTTGACCTTTGGACACACTGAGCATATCTCTGCTTCAGGGCTTTTGCACTGACTGTTTCTTCTGGCTGTATTCTCTTCCTCAGTTACTGATGTGACCAATTTTATCTCTTACTTAAATCTTTGCTTAAATATTATTCTGTCATTGAAACCATCCTGACTGATGTGTTAAAAACTGCAAAGTTTTCTTCCTCAAATTTCTATTCTTGGTTATTTTTTTCTATAGAAATTGCCTACTTCTAATATACTGCATTTTTATATTTAAGTTTATTTCTCTCCTCTCACTGGAATTTAAATTCCAACAGGATTTTATTTAATGAAACTTTGTTTGATGCAGGGTCTCACTGTGTAGCTCAGATTTGCTTCGAACTCCTGATCCCCCTGCCTCAGCCTCTCAAGTGCTGGGATTATAGCCATGTGCCACTACATCGGGCAATAATTAAGTTTATAAATGCATATCAATTCTAAGTAGCCAGAATTTTTGCTTGTGCATTGATATATCCTTGTCACCCAAACTTGGGCCTGGTAGGAGCAGATGCTTGTTAAATATTTGTTGAAGGAACAAATAAGTGGCTTTCAAGAGGCACTTGAGATTTACATGTCAGGCACCAAGAGTTTAAAAAAAAATCCAGATTTTGCATGGTCCAGTGAGAGTGACAGTCAGGAACACGTGGATCTGGTGGGGATATAGTTGGGTGGATCTCAAATGGAAAACCATTGGCTTTCTCAGTTTGGATAATCCCAGGTCCCAGAAAGAGTGCTCGTCAGTGGCACCTGGGTTCTGAGGAAGGTGTGTCTGTTTGGATGGTCCCAGGATTGCCAAGCAGCTGTAGTGGATCTCACCACCCAATTATATCTCCACAAGAGCCTTGACTTCCCTGTTTAGTTCTTAACACTGTGTCAGGTGCTGGGATTCCAGAAGTGAGTGCGTCACTTCCCCTGCTTTATGAGTTTCATCTTCTGGAGGCCACATGGTATCGGTTGAGGAAGATGGCCAGTCTTGTGTGTTGATAGGAAGAAAGCCCAGACAGAATGAGGAGAACCAAGGAGAGGAATAACAGGATTTGATGAATGGCAGAGAGAGGGATGGAGGCAATGGAGGCCTGTGGTTCGCACAGCTGGAGCCCCTGGGTAGAGAGGCTCCGATTATGAAAAGAAAGGAGGAAAGGCCAGCCTGGGGGTGCTGCTCAGAGTTCTCTGAAGAAGCCTGGATGAGGGTGAATGCTGTAAAACAGCTCGTAGCCTTGGTACTGTACTTGGAGATACAAGAACCCTAACTTAACCAGGGGAGTTGGGGGGGAGTATATTTGCAAAGAATGCCTCATCTCTTGGTAGTGCTATCATTTGTTGAACCCAGTGTGATGCCGGGATCAGGCAGTTCAGAGTAACATAGAAAAAAGCAGCCCTTTATGCAGAGCCGTGAACGCCTGTGCAGAAGGTGCACAGGACATGTGTGAGAATGAGTGTTTTTATGCTTGCCTTCCGTTGTGATATAATTGTCAAGCAGGTGCTCTGATCTTCTATCCTTGTATGTTGTGTCTTTGTTGCAGTGCAGACTGCTTATAGACTGTGGTCCAACAGCTACTGCTTAGAAATCTTTTGGGTGTCCTCAAATATTTTTCATGAAGAATGAATTTGGTATGTAATGAAGGATTTTGTAAAGGCAGCAAAAAAGGTACTTTTTTGTAGTCAAAATTAAGGTGTTGGTGGACATCATGATATCCTTTTATTGGGCTAGGGGAATGGCGCAGTTGAGTGATTCCCCAGCACCACATAAGCTGGGTGTTGTGGCACACGCCTGTAATCCCAGCACTCTGGAGGCTGAGGCAGCATATTGTTCTGAGTCAAAGTCCAGCCTGGGCTGCACCAGTGAGTTGAAGAACAGCCTGGGCTATAGAGCAAGACCCTTTCTCAAAAAGAGAGAGAAAAAAATCCTTTTATTGTAAAAGATACATAATTTTAAAAGTGAGAATTGAGTTGTTGGTGTGTTTTGTCTAGTCTCATGACAGTGATGAGAATAAATGAAAATGGTGCCTTTCCCATGACACGATCCAACAGTGTTGTGGGCTGAATTGTGTGTCCCCACGATTCATACGCTGAAGTCCCAACCTCAGGTATCTCAGAAAGGAGAGCATATTTGGGTTTTGAAGGAGGCAGGTCCTAATCCAATGTGATTGGCATCTTAGAAGAGGTGATATCAGGCACAGACGTGGAAAGTGGCCATACAATGTAGGGAAGATGCAGGAAGAAGATGGCCGTCTATAAGCCAAGGCCTTAGGAGGAACCAGCCTTGTGCAAGCCGGAAGTCATGGCTGCTATCTGCCGTCACCACTTTCGGCCTCACAGCCCCCTAGGACCCAGAAAGAGTGCTCTTCAGTGGCATCTGGGATCTGAGGAAGGTGCGTCTGTTTGGATGGCCCCAGGGTTGCCAGGCAGCTGTAGTCCAATTCCTTATTCATTCACTTTGACCATTTTTGTTTAAAGCTGTGTGCCTTGCCAGCATTTCTATTAACCTCGAAAACTGGATGAAGAGAGCCAAGGGAAGCTGAGGCACTCATCCCACAGCTTTCTGTGACAGGTGCCTGAGCTTCTATTCATGCGTGTGTAGTCCCCTGCTCAGCAGCATGGTCAGGAGTCCTGTGAGACAGGCTCACTTTGTGGACACTACCTTTGATGTGATTGGACTATATGCTTGAGATACCAGGGCTTCCGTGTTTTTGGAAGACTGTCCCTGGCAGCCTGGAATTCCAGCAAAGCATAAGTGAATTCCTAGTAAATCTGTAAGGTGTGTTACTTATAGCAGGAGTTGGAAAACCATTGGCTTTCTCTGTTTATTTAGATTAAAAAAAAAAAAACCTCTGTTACTTATTTTTGCCAAAATCTTTTTATTAGTATGTGTTTGCAGTATATGGTGGTAACAGCTTTAGAAATTGGTACATATACATATCACATGTGATCATCTTTGCTTTCCTTCCCCGCTCCTGCCTTCTCATCCCCTCTCATTCTCCACAAAGTCTACCTTCCTATTTTTTTCCATCTGTCTTTCAGTTCACATTTCTTTATAGTTTGGTTTTCTCATATTAGAGAAACCATGCAATATTTAACCATCTCTGTCTGATTCATTCTGCTAATTATGATACGTCAATGTAAATTCATTTTTCTACAAAGGATTCAAAATTCTTTATGGCATAGTAGTACTCCATTGTGTGAATATGCTGTAATTTCTATATTTATTTGTTTGTTGATAGACATATTGGGTGCTTCTAAGATTTAGCCGTTATAAGTTGTGCTGCTGTAATGTAGATATCCATGTATCGTTCTTGTATGATGACTTTAACTCTTTTGGGAAAATACCCAGAAAAGGTATGGCTGGGTCAAGTGGGATATCTATTTTCAGATTTTCGAGGAATCTCCATACTACCTTCCATAATGGTTGTACTACCTATACAGTACCAACTAGAATGTAGAAGAATTGAGGTACTGGTGTTTTGGTTTTCTCCAAAACCTTACTAGCATGTGTTTTTTTCTGGATTTTTGACACTAGCCATTCTTACTAGAGATAGAACCTCAGAGGTGTTTTGATTGGCATTTCTCTGATGGCTAAAAATGCTGAATATATTTTTCATTATTGGCCATTTGTACTTATTCTGAGAACTGTCTAGTCATTCCACTTGCCCATTTTTTTTTTGATGGTGTCTTTTATTTTGGGAAGCTCAGTTTTTTTCAGTTCTTTGTATATTCTATATAGTAACTATCTGAGGAATAGCAGGCAAACATTTTTTCCCATTCTCGTGGTTCTCTCTTTAGTTTGTTGATTGTCAGATTTGATTTACTAATTTATAGATTTGATTTACTTCTTTAAGAAGCAAATCCCTGAGTTTTTCAAAGGACTTCTAATTCATTTCACCTCCCTAGTATATCGGCTTTCAAAATGGGTAGGGTGAGTATGGTTTGCGATTAATGAGGTGATAGTGAATTGTGATTTTGATCCATGTCTCTTCCACTTGGAGAAAATGAGGGGCCTACGTGTTGGTAACTTTCCTCTTCAATTCTATGGCTTCAGGGTATTTGGAGCACTGGGAGGCCTAGGGCTGAGTGTTCTCATTCTCTAGTGTTTGTTTAGGGCCAAATAAACTTGTTTGATGTTTATCATCCCTCTTCATGTGTGGGTGACACTCCTGAGTAATACCATGAAGAATGCTCTTCCAATTCTGTTTTCACATATTGCTGTTATTAAGTGAGAGGGAGGAGACCCTGTTATAAATGAGTATAATTTAAATTTTTCTGCTTCAGCTTACAAAATACCATGTTTTGGCTGTGCCTTCACCTGTTCTGACCTCTTCAGCTGACTTTATAGCTCCAGGGAACAGATGACCCTGAATTCCAGCAGCACCTGCAATTAAAACAGTTCTCATTCCAGGGCCCACACAACTGGGTGTGTTTGAAAGTACTTGCAGGATAGTGTACAGTTAGTCATAAAGCATGCATTGAAATTTGCCTTGCAAGTGGGAAAAGGCACCTTCCTCTCTCCCAAGATTTTGTTACTGTTCCTACTTCTGACCTGGGAAGGCGCTGGGTGGGGTTCCTTTACTAGATTGGAAATGTCTTTATAGAAACTTAGACCAGGAAGATGATGCTAGCAGAGCTTATATGAAAAGATGGGTGGGAAGACAGCCTGAGAGAAGTGAGGTAGGGATGATTCTTCGCCCAGACTATCATTATTTTTATGGTAATTATCGTCATTATTATTATTACTTGCAGTATGGGAATGGAATCCAGGACCTTCACAGTAAGGTACATCCCTAGCCCTTTTAGATTTTTTAATATTGAAACAAGGTCTCACTGAGTTGCCACGTTGCCTGGGTTGGGTTCAAACTTGTGATCCTCCCGCCTCAACCTTCTAGAGAGCTTGGATTACAGGCCTGTACCACGGCACTCAGCTCAGCTTCTTGTTCTTTGACAAACACAGTTATCTGTGTTTAATTAGTTGTAGAATGTCTACTAGATTCATGAACAGATGCATTTTATCTATAGAAAAAAGCCACTTTTAGAAATGATTCAATGCGGTCTAGAGGCCGATTTGTGCTTGTTACTGTATTTAATTACCAACCTTTAATCCTAGCACTAGGCTGAGGCAGGGAAATTACAAATTTGAGACTAGCCCAAGAAACTTAGTGGACGGTTTGTATCAAAAGCAAAAAATAAAGAGGGCTAGGGATGTAGCTCAATGTGAAGGCCCTGAGTTCAATCTTTAGTACTGGGGGCAGGGGAAGGGCCTCTGAACTTAGAATTCTAAATAGTTAAAAACAACCCAAAGAAGAAAGGTAATTTCCTGATACCTGAAAATTTTCTGAAATGAGAATTTTAATGTCTGTGAGTAACATTTCCTGGAGTGCTGCAGCTTCATACGTTTCTGTGTTGTGCGTTTCTGTGTTGTGTGTGGCACTTTCACCCTTCAATAGCAGTCGGGTCATGGTGACGGAGAAGTGGAGGTGTTCACTGTCTAGCTCTTTATAGAAAAATTTTGCAACCCTGATCGTCCATATTTAAATTTAGCCATATTTTTAACTGTTATAGTGGAAAATCCTTACGTTGGACCTCAGGTCACCTGACAAGATTTTGGTTTAAACAGAATCCCTTCTGTGCGTCTCTGAAGGATGGCCACTGAGGGTCGTCTTGGCCACTGGACACACTGAACAGTTAACTACAGTCATTAAGAAAGTGGGGCAGGAGCTCTTTTCACTTGTTTCCTAATCAGCTCCTTCATTTATTCCAGGGCTACTGAGTGCTGATTGCCTGCCACTCTCGGGTCTAGATGTGCGGGTAGGTGGGGATCCCAAGAGACGAAGCCCCACTCTTGTGCCATGTAATTGGATAGGAGGAATTGGGTCACAAGCCGATAAAACCAAGCGTATCCAACCTTTTGGTTTGCCTGGGCTACACTGAGTGAAAAGTAATTACCTTGGGCTGCATGTAAAATGGCTACTAGAGTTAATATAATTGAATTAACCAAAAAACTTGCAAAGCCCCTTGATAATGTTTGATGAAAGTTTATGCATTTGTGTTGGGCTGAGTTCAAGACCATTCTGGGGTGTGGGTTAGACTGGCCTCATATAGACGAGTGCAGTGTGGTTGTAGGCTCAGTGAGTAGAGAACAAGAGTAGGGAGAGGGAGTGAGCTCGGGGCAAGCGGGGTGGCTTTACGTGCCTTGGCATGGGCTTCCAGGAGCAGTTATAGCTGACCAGGAATCACTGAAGCCTGGGAGGAAGGTGCTGCAGTTTGAAGGAGGAGTAGGCCCGAGGCCCTCACATGGAGCCGCTGTGGCTTGTTGTGGACAGGAAGCTGCCTTTAGGCGAGAGCAGGGTAAGGAAGAATGATGCTTGCATGAGGGACAGCAAAGGAAACAGTCCTGAGTGGTAAAGGGCTCTGCGGGGCAGAGGCCGCTGCCACATTTCCTGTTCTGAGACAGATGAGAAGGTTTTGGGTAGAGACCTAACCTGACATTTCTCACTGGATCGATACACTTAAGCTACAAACTATTTTCTGTACTGTTTGGTTTATTGTATATAATTGCATCTTGTGGACAAAAAATAAAGAAAGAAAAAATGCCAGCATTCCATCCAAAGCAGTTATCTTTAAGTGTCCTGACGTGCTCTCGGCTGACGCATCTTTGACGTAAGTGGTGGAAGGCTGTTGTGAAAGCCATACTGGGTGGTGTCCTGCTAAGTGAGTATTCAAAGGTCTTAGGTCCCCATGTGAGATGGGCGCCATCAAGAAACAGATGGCACATTTACACTGGGGACAGGGAATGGAGAAGTGCAAAGGATGGTGCCAAGTGCTGGGGCTGGTGGCGTCCAGGCTTCTCCCACTCCCACCATGGTGCCTGATGGGGCAGGCGGGACCCTGAGCTCTGCGCAGAGGGCCGTGTCACTGGGTCTAGGGCACCCTGCGGGGAGGGGGGCCCTTCTTCTTCTGGCCGCTGCCGTTGGTGCCATCCAGCTGGGAGCCCATGAAGAAGAGTGCCTTTTGTGCACTGGGACACTTTCCAACGCACACAACATGATGGGAGAGTGGGGGGCAAATGGAAGATTCTGTCTTGGAGATTTCTCAGGATTTTGTCTGGGTTACAGCCCTTCGTTGCTTGCCATCCTTTGACCCATCAGTACCCAGAGAAATGCACATACAAACACGCCCACATCTTCCCTGGCAATTGACAATCACTTTGGGACTCGGACAGAGGAGCCATTCATTAAGTGTGAAATTTGGGGACATTTCTCATGGTTTCTGTGCTCTGCTGTCCAGTACTTGCTATTGGATGTATAAGGAAAGTTTAGATATTAACTTTCCATATCCCATTTTTTTTCATTTCTGATAAAAAATTCAGAGCACATGGGCTACTGTTGTTTTTATTTTAAACCAAGTATGTTTACAGTTGGGCACAGAAGGAAAAATCTGAAACCTGGCTGAACTGTATTCAGTTTTGTTTTTTTCTGGTTAAAAGCAACAAAGCAAGCCTTAAATTTTACCACTTCTATCCAATTGGTTGTCACTTTCCTCTGGACATATGAAAACTGTGGAAACAGAGGAGTGTCATTCAGTAACCTGCTTCTCTCAGCAACTTCTGTGACATCCTGGGGCGTGTGCAGTGAGTAGACTGTGTTTGGGACAGTCAGAAGCGTTTGTTCCAGGGGCAGAGCTGATTTTTTTTTTAATGATTTGATCTTTTAAAAATATTTGACTTTTTATTTGGTTTAGATTCTGAGATTCAGAGGTTCTACTAACAAAATAGTCAACTTAGCCAACAAGTCCACAGAAAGAAAAATAAGCAAAAGCTGATGTTAGGCTTTATTTTGTGGAAGGTGGCTCCTTTGAGGGGAGCCCAAGCTGTATGGATGAGAAGACCCATTTTCCTCTCCTACGTTTTCTATGATCTGTTTAAAAACCAAGAGCCATGACACATTGCCCAAATGGCCTTGGCCCCATAATGGAGGCCTGGCAGAGGGGCCAGCACTTTTATCTTTTCCTATTTATGGTATTCAGCCATGTTGTAAAACATTGTTTTCTTTACTTTAAGGGGATTTTTCCTCTTAAGGATAAGTTTTGGAGAGCCAGAATGTGTAGTTTTGTTTGTAACATTTGCCCATGAGCTGCCTTGGGTTGTGGGCCTGGAACTGGGGAGCACCCACTATCTTGGAGGCAATGAGTGAACCAATGTTGCTATCCCAGGTTGGTTTATGTAAATCTGCTCAGAAGATTGGGTGAATGCATATATCTGTGGTCTGAAGGAAAAGCCTCCAAGGATGAAGGAAGTTCGTATGATTCCCCAACTCAAGATGGCTTAATATTTGACTGTTTGATTATGATAGCAATAGGCGATTCTAAACCCTGTACTTTGAATTTTGGGTTTGGACCTTTTCCTGGGCCGGAAGTGTGATGGATACCTGGCTTAAGATGCTGGAAGCAGCAGTGTGCTGCAGCCCCGACTTAGCCATGAAATCATAAGGGAAATGACCAGTACTCTATACTGGGCGCTGTTGCTGACTGATACTCAGTGGGATGGGGACATCAGAAGCACCATTGCCTTACTGTATTTTTAGCCTTTGATGGTTTTGTTGGGATGTGGCCCACGGTAAGTCAAGGAACCACTGTACTGAGGGAGATTACAAGGAGAAATGAATTTTGTCTTTGTGTCAGGTGCAGAAACAGATGGCCTGGAGCCAGGACTTCAGGGATGCCCGGAGCATCGGAGTCTGAATTCATGGGTCTGACTGAGTTGTGTGCCTGTCTTCTGTGTTCCTCATCTAGGAGGTGGTGGCGTTGTCTTTACCACCCTGTCGCAGCGTTTGTTGAGGCTGAATTCTACCATGCATCACATGTAGTAACCTACTCCAATGCTTATTATTGTCATTAATATGATCAGATGGCATTTGCTGAATACTTATGTATTTGTCATGCTTAATGGCTCATTTATGGTTTTCCAGGAGTTTGGTCTGAGTCACTGTCACTCATGGTGATTTCTTGGGCTGGCTTCATATAGGGAGGTTTTTTGTTTGTTTGTTTGTTTGTTTGTTTAATGTGAAAGTCTAGTGGATCTCACTGGTGCCCTGTGAGAAGCACCTAGCACTGTGGGGAGAAGTCCTGCGCAGGGGTCCGTGGCCTAGTCCCTTTGTTAGGAATGAATAGCGCATGGTGTGTTGGATTGTGTCAGTGTGCAGACATGTGAAAAACTACCTGTAGAATTTGGGAATTTAGGGTTATGATTTTTAAACAAAAGAAATGCCAGCATCTTTTTAAAGTCTTGCTTTTTGGCTTCTTGCAGCTTAGCTGAGACTTGTTTGCCTTTCTAATTAAAATTTAGTGAATTAAGCTGCGGAACTTGGAGCCTGAAACACCTTACCACCGTATGAGAGAAGGAATATAAATGCATGAGAGTAAATTTTAAAAACACATGCCACACTTCCCAAAGGAGATCCTAGTTCAGATTCATTTCCACGTAGGTCACATTCATGTATTCTGGTGTCACCCTTCTTGCTAAAGACGACAGGGACGAGCTTTGGAGTTGATTTAAGGGTTAGCTTATGAGAAAAATCAGGAGAACTTTCTTCATTGTCATGCTTTTCCTTTTAAGGTCTTCATTGCCAGGCCTGTAATCCCAGCACTGTGGGAGACTGAGGCAGGTAGGTAGGTCCTAAGTTTCAGCACCACCTGGGCAACTAAGCAACTTAGTGATACCCTGTCTCTAAATGAAAAATAAAAATGGGGGCTGGAGAAGAGCTCAGAGGTTAAAGCGCTTGCCTAGGACTTTACCCACTACCTGAGTATAATTCCCCAGCACCACATAAGATAGGTGTGGTGGCACACAACTATAATCCCAGCACTTGGGAGGCTGAGGCTGAGGCCATGAATCCAAGGCCAGCTTAGGCTTCATTGTGAGTTCAGGACCAGCCTGGACTACAGAGTGAGACCTTATCTCAGAAGAAGGCCCTAGGCTCAATCCCCAGTACCACAAAACAAAATAAAATACAAACTCACACATGCTTATTTAAGACAATCTTAGACTTACAGAACAATGGAGAAGATGATATATAAAGAATCCCCATATGCTTCCTCACCTTGCTTATCTTATTACTCACATCTTATATGAGTATAATGTGTGCATTATAACACATGGACGAGTACTAGCATGTTACCATTAACTAAAGTCCATAATTTGCCCAGATTTAAAAAATCTTGACCCAGGCCAAAAATTGACCTTTTGTACTCACTGCTTCATCCTGTCAATTGTTGCCTAACATATGGTGACATAGGAAAAAGTAGAAAGAATAACACAGTACTTAGCCATGTAACTCCCATCTAATTTCAGTAATTAGTACCATTTTCGTTACTTTCTTTACTGTGTAAATCGACTTATATTACTGCTGAGCCATTTAAAAATAGTTGTAGATATTATGACGTTTTACCCATAAACACAGTAGCATGTATCTCTAAAAAATAAGGAACCTATTTTGCCTAAACACAGTGTTATTGTCATACCCAGTGAAATTAATGATATTCTCCAAATAATGCTTAGTAATGAGTTCATAATCAAATTTCCCAAATTTGGCCTCTTAGTCTTTTAACGTATTATAAAATTTTAAACCAGAATCTGGGGAAGAAATCATGTATTGCTGTTATGGTTTGGGTCTGGAATGTCCCTCAAAGCCTCATATATTTGAATGTTGTCGAGTACCTATGGAAGCATATGGTGTTAAGAGGTAGGGCTGGATTGGAAGGGGTGGAACACTGGGGTTTGACCCAGAAGGGATGAATTACTGGGACAGGACCTGGAAGGGTGTTTACTAGCTCTGCGCTTCCTTGATCACTTGACCTCCTATCCTCCATCCCATGAAAACCTGCTGTCCTGCTGAGCCTCCCCCATACACTTCTACCATTGCCAGTTCTTCATGAATGGACTGAGGCTTTGTGAAACTGCAAGCCAAAGTAAACCTTTTCTCCCTTCAGTTGATGTTGGGTATTCTGTTCCAGCTGTGAAAAAGTAACTAAGGCAATTACTCTGCATTTGATTGCCGTGATTCGTAAGTCTTTTTAATTCTAGAATTTTGACTAAGAGACTAAAACTTCTTGGCTATGGAGTGCTGGGAAGATTGTGGTGTGTTCCTCCAGTCCCACCCGACTTTAAGACCAGAGAAATTCAGAATAAACACAATACAAATTTCAATAAAATAAGTGGAAGAGGGCCAAATAAATTGTGACTTTTCCCTCAGCAAGATGATGACTTTGATGTTGGTTTTGAAATCTCAAGTGATCACATTTTTAATAATGCTTACTTGTCTTGAGTAATCCAGTGTTAGACTCTCAGAATTCAGTAGGTACAATGACACATTGTTTTCTGTTGGGCTCAATGTCTAGTGTGTCTCAGCTTCTCAGATATGAAACCACATCCTTCATAGCACTCAGTAGATACCACAGAAATGATTTTTGGCTTCATTGTACTTATGAGCCTTCTGGACTAGGTTCCAGCCCTTGGGTGGAATTTCACAGTGAGTTTCACAGTCTTTCTTCAAAGCAAAAAACAAAACAAAAAACAGGACTGTGGGTGGAATCATAGTGTGAGTCTCCGATGCCTGTGGTTTAAAAAAAAAAAAAAACATACTGGGATGAGAGAGGAGTAGAAAGCGGAGGAGAGCATGCTGGGGCCCGTGATTCCTGCTCCAGCTGGTGGAGCCCTGCTTATGCCATGGGATGGTAGGGTTCTTCCTTTCTTTTTTGGCCCTCCCTATATCACATATGGCTGACGCTCAACAAAACTCTTGTCACCAGAGTGAACGTCAAATGCCCACCCGCCAGGGCCCCTTTCTGTAGCTCGGGAGAGTGCCCGGGCATGCACTGGGACTCACTGATGAGGAGTCATGTCTGGAAAGGTTTCCTTGTAGGTGTGCACCGAGTGATCCCCTTTGCCCTTCGAAGGCTTTAAGGATCGTTATCCTGTGCCTCACTCTGCCTCACTTGTTCCTGAGTGCTCAGCCTTGTTGTGGAGCCCAGCCTGCCCCGCCTCTGTGATGAGAAATCACTTCTACCTCCCTTTGAACTTTCCTGTGGTTCTGTTGACTCACCTGGAAGAGGTTCACTCTTGTTTTTTCTTCTTTTCTTAATTTAGTTTGCCTTTTGTTATGTCCAATTGAGCGAAGTCTCTTTCCGTAAGAGAAGGGAACTGAGAGAAACAATACCTGTGATGCTAACTACGTGTTAAATATGATGTTATTTCATGTTAATCTGTACCTTACACTGAGCAGAGGGGAATAACTAAATTCACCAATGTGTTAACTCTATAGTCCAGTCCTCTTAAGTGAATTTGTTGCTTAAAGAAAGACATAGTGTGCACAGTGGAAATGTCTAAGTGTACAGTTCTTTAGCACGTCTATGTAACACTTAAAATTCTAATTTCCACCAACAATAGTCATTATGGGATACTTGGAAATTATAGAAAAGCAAAAATGAGCTCAGAGACAGCTAACACTAGCATAGTGTGAATTTAGGTCTAGTAATTTAATCTACGGGCTATATGTCACTTAAGAGGCATTATTTTATTTTAACTGTCTGGAGTGTTTTGCTACTCAAAAATGTGGTTCACGGATCTTTGGAGCCAATTAAAAATTCAGGATCTCAGGCTTTGCCCCAGACGTACGGAATCATAATTTGAACGATGTGCAATTACATGTACATTAAAATTGAGAAGTACTGCCCTGGAACACCGGAGCAGGTCAGTAAAGAGGACCCAGCCATCTGTCAAGAGCTGGGCTCTCTCATCCATTTCCTTTATGTCACTTCCAAAAATAGTTTTCCTCTATGTGTGATGAAGATAAAAATGAGGTCAAAAAGTTTTTTACCCCCTCTGTTGAGAAGTTTATCTTCCATGTGCCCATTTCATTCATTAAGTTCCTACTGTGTGCCCGGCCCCTACGGGGCATCCTTGATCCCTGCCTTGATCCCAGGCTTGTATCTGTTGCAGTGAAGCACATAGAGGGCAAAGAGGAGGGAGTGGTTAGTTCTGCAGGCATTCGGGGGAGGGCACAAGAAGAGACGGTCCCTGATGGACTCTGGAATCTGAATCAGTGCTCTGTGAGTTGCGGGTCTTGGGTTCCAGCATGAACATGAAATGGAAAAGCAAATCCTTCCTTGCAGGGACCTTGTGAGGGATGTGAGGACAGAGGACAGTGCTATAAATATTAAAGGCCACTTTGGTGGAAGATCTGAAACAGAGCACCACAGTCTCAGTGCCATCGTCACAACCCTTGTGACCTTGGAGAAGTTACTTCACCTGAGTGTTCATTTCTGCTGTGTCATAAGGACAAAAGGATATAAATGATTTATGGAATGATAGCACGGCAAAGTTGTCTCGTTTCAGTGAGTATAGAATCAATGTGGTGTGGCAAAGACATTTCACATGTGACAAGTGGATGCCACAGACAGAAAGTATTGATGGATGACAGAGAAATAATGTTTTGAACTGGAACAGGTGAGGCCCCCTGGCCTGTGTGACTTTGGGGGTGCAGATGAGGTAGTGCGGAGAGCGGGCCATTGGGGAGAGAGAAGTAAAGGATGGGGCTACTGTTTGAGATTGGATGGACAAGGGACAGTAGAGACAAGGGCCAGAGATAGGGGACACTTTCCTTTTGAGACTGTCCAGGTGCCTGTTTGCCTTCATGAGGACATGTGGATGTATTTCCCTGTTCTGGGCTTGTCTCAGGGTGTGGGCAGAGAGTGATGACCCCAGACTTCCTGGCCAGGGTGCTTAGTCGGGGGTAATCTGGAAGAGGGCCTCTATCCAGCCCTTGGGAGGTATCCATGTGCACACAAGGTTGCTTACCAGGAAGGCATCTGAAGAATTTTTTTAAGGCTTAAGAACTTCATCTTCAAAATGTATAGAACTGAACTTTTCCAATTATTTTCTTTGGATTTTCCCCCCTTTCTGAAGGCTCTTCCTCCCTATGAAGGACCATTAATTGCTTCAGAAGTGAAACAGAACTGAAAAAGTTTTTGAGAAATGGACTAAATTTTCCAACTCTAGAGAAGTCATTATTGTTCGTGCCAGTTTTTTTTTCCCCCCCTGCTGTAAGCTCCATTATGATCTAACTTTATGTGGGGTGGGTAGCACCTACAAGTAACCATAGTTACTGGTTTTTATAGGTTACGACTAGCCTGCCACAGCAAATGTTGGCGTCTTGGCAAATTTACTTTGTCTGGTTCCTTCTGATGCCCTGTTCTATGCCTGCCTTTGTGTGCACACTCACATACTTTAAAAATGTTTGCTGAACACTTTGAGTTAGTTGTAAAAATCACAAAATGTTAGCCTCAAATACTTCAATATATATCTCTTAAGTAAAAGAATGTTCTCTACTAAAATACTATTATCACTAATACATGTTAATACCTAAATACGACTCTTAGTTGACTAGTTATCTTAATGATGTCTTATGTAATCCTTTCTCCCAATCATCAACAATCATTGAATGCATTTTGTTTCTTTTAATCTAGAGCAGTCTCCCTGTTTTTCTTTTGTTTTTATTGTTCATGACGCTGACATTTTGGAAGATAGGAGCACATCTTGTAGTCTGAATGTGTCTGATTATTACCTTGTGATTAGATACAGAATATGCTGCATAGCGGGTGTGGAGCTATGTCCTGTCGCTGATTATGCTGGCACCACCTAGGTGAGGTGGTCTTCCAGATCTCTGCATTGCCCCTGGGTAAGCAATGAGTAACCTGCAGGGCGAAACTCTGAGACTGAGGATCCTGTGCCCAACAGTTCTCTTTCTGATGATTTTAGCTCCATTACTGTTCATTGATGGAATCAGTGCTGTGGTGGTTATGAAGTGTGGTTTTCTCTTGCTATTCCTTTGATGTGCATTAGTTGGCCTCCATTGTTAAAAAAAAAAAAAAAGGGAACTCCCTTCCAACCCCTTTGGTATGAATACCCGTGGATTTACGGTTTCTTTTTTTTTATTCAGTGTGTTAAGTTTCAGTATCACTCATTTTTTGTTGTTAAAAAGTGTCCCACATTTGTCCAGCAAGAGCCCCTTCGAGGCAGTTCCTATGTCCCTTTTTTCATGTCTGCATTAATATTTGAGCCTTTCCTTGCTGTCTGTCATTGTAAGATGCTCTGTACTTATTTTGTGCTCTTCTTACCCAAGACCTGGCTCGAACTATTTCTTCATTGAACTAAAGTATTTAGAAACTGCCTTAGATTTGGGTACTTGTTTTTTTTTTTAACGCCAAAAAGAAAAGCTTGTTAATCTTTTGTTTTAAGTCTTCCCCACCCAGTTCTGCTCTGACAGTTCCCATGGCAGCATTAGGAACTTGGATATTGGAAGAAAAGGACCAGTGACAGGTTATCCAGAGCGGCAATCTGGGGCTGTGGGTCAGAGGCATACATAAGGGGAATTGAGGTGGAGCTGAAGTACAGTTTAGGTGATGCAGGGTTCCGCCAGGAAGGGACCAGGGAGCCCGAGAAGTACCTCTGCTGGCTTTCCAAATAGACCCTGCTGTTGATTGCCCTTTCTTTATATCCAGTAATGGTAAGAAAATGTTTTCCCTCAGCTGACCTACGCATGCGCCGATTCCTTAATCACTTTAAGACCTGTGGGTTCAGCTCCAAGAGTCCCTGCGTGCTCTGTGTCTTCAGAGCCAGTGTGAAGTACATGGGCAGGGGTGTGTGTTTCAGCATCACTTCTTCTGAAAAGTTTAAATTCCTAGTTTGTATTTTGAATAGTCATAATGGGATATACTCTCTGAATTTGCTTTCTGATAATATCTGCTTGTGAACTATTAAGGGCACGTATGTGCAGCACTTAGCCAGCAACCTGTGAGACATAGGAGCCAAGAATTTCAAGATTATTTTTTCTGAAGCAGTCAGCATGCATTTGATATAATGATAGAGCTTCTGAAAAAGTTCTTGACCTTGGACTGAGTATTTGGGAGCCCTGCGAGCCCTGGGCCTGCTCCTCACTTGCTGTCTTGCTGGCAGTCTCTCTGCACTCCAACCCTTCCCCCCATCCCCGTACTGTCTGCCTCTCTATTTATGAGAACACAAACCAAATACTCATCTTGTGCTTTTTTTCCAAACAAAACATAAAGCCAGTAATTTGATAAGAAACCTGTGGAAAAGGATAAGAATACAAAAGCAAAAGTTTTGCTTTTCACGTGTGTCAGCATCTTTAAAATTTAAAACAATTCCCCTATTATATTTATATTTTGTGCAACAAGATATGCCAATTATTTACATGTGCAGTGTTATGATCCAGCCCCCCATATAAGCATGGTCGCTGACTTTTCACATCTGGCACATACTTGAAGTTGGGGTTGTATTAAAGGGATTGCCCCATACCAAGTACTTCCTGTGGGACAGGTGTGCCAGGAAGGCTAAACTGAAAACAAAGAGGGACATATTGTTTAAATGTACTGCTAGTCATGTTCAAGTGAGAAAACACAGATGTGTGGTGGCCAAATTATCCCACATTGGTCCTTGATACCCTGATCTGTCATCTCAACACTGATGTATTAGGGGATGTCAGTATGTGTAATGAAGCTAAGTGGACTTGTGACTAAGAGTCCCTGTTTTTTGGCAAATGCATTATTTTCAAAAATCAAACTTTATTACTGTTTTGGGGGAAATTCAGAGACAACTGGGTTCTTCTGGAAGCTCTAAAAATCAATTCTGCCTTTCTCTTTAAAACTCCCTGACTTAGAAGTTTATCCCAATACACAAGCCCATCCCTCCTTGCTTTTGTCTAATAATGATTTTATTTGAAGGAAACTTAATCTAGAACACAATTTCTTTATTTAGAATAAAATTTCTTTCAGACATTAAGGCAACTTGTATATGACTACATGATTAAATATCTTTCATCTGCATTTTACTAAATCCATACTTATCTAGTGAAAGAAAAAATCTGTTTTAGCGTCAATAATCGGTTTATACACACATTTAAACAACTTTGCTGGGACTACATTTTCCTTAAATGGTGAGACAGAAAATAACCTACCTACAAGGATTTGCCACCTAATAGGTCCTGTTAATACCTTCCTTTCTTGAGGAAGTACCATGGCTCCTTGGTCCTGGGTGAGACTTAAGTGTGGAGTTAAACTGGGGGTAACATGAGGATTTTTCCACCAAATGCAAAAGCACAAAGAAAGTAAAAAATTAATTCTACTATCTGTAACTGGCAGCTTTTCGAATGTTGGCATATTCCCCCCTGCTATTCTGTTTTCTAGATAAAGATACTTTTAAACAAAATAGGATTGTATTGAGTATATGTTTTATAGCTTGCTTTTCCAATAAATGCTACCTGTATTTTTCCATTTTATTAAATGTTTTACACACTTAAAACCTTTGTCATTCTTGGATATTTATGCTATTAAATTGTTTTAAATGATGCTACTTAAACTAGAAAACTCTTCCACATGTCTTTATGCATATCTTAAAAGTTTTAAAAGAAATTTCAGAGCCAGTCTTTTTTCAATTTATTAATTTTAAGGCATGAAAAATATTCATTCAGTTTTTTCTTTCCAGCAACGAGTTGAGCTTACTTGACTGTCACTGTAATACCATTGTATTTGTTTATCTAGAATTATGCAGTCATACCTCATTTACTCAGCATCAATTAGGAACTTCTCATAAATAAATTTTTCACATACTTTAAATCACCCTTAAGTGTTTCTTGTTGATAATTATAAACACTGCATATTGACATTTTTCTAAAATTATATTATTTTGCTGTTTCCTAAAACATAATGATAAAATATAAAAATCACAATTTTAACTACTTTTGGACAAAATAAAATTATTCGTATGAACACTAGTTAACACACGGTCAGTTGCTAAAATACAACATATGTGGCCCTAAGAACTGCCAAGTTGCAACTGGCAAGTTGTTATGAATTTGGGGAAGATGGGTTTCCTGAAGTCAGGGTATGGTTGAGATACCTGTTAAGGGTGCATGACACTCATGGCACGCTGGGGGAAGCTGGGGTCCCTGGTATCCACTTAAAGGCCTGGCTAACTCTGTGCTGTGTGTCCTTAGGAAGCTGGGTTCAGCCGGGAGCAGTCTTCAAGATTATCTCGTATTTCTTGCAATGAAATCATACATCTCAAACTTGAAATTTGAGTTATGCCTACATTGTTCTCTTGAGGTGCACATTGGTTTTATAGCGGAACTGAGCATGCTCTGCAGTGAGACAGTGATGTCCAGGCAAGAGGGAGAATGTGCAATTTTTCTTGTCCCCATTTTCAGTAGAATTAATGCACTAAAACACTTAGAGAACAATCTGTGCTAAGAGACAACAGTATTTGCGTGTTGGCAATAACGGTAGCAGTAATAAAAATGGTGCTACTGGTGTCTGTGGGGCTCTGCCTGGCTTTCAGCCATGGTGAGTTTATTATGCTTCTTAGAATTCAAAGAATACAAGGACCAAAAATGATGGAGCCCAAGGGGGTGCACAGACTTTTAGGTCATAGGTTAACTGGGGCATCTGCTTTTACCTGCTTAGACTATTTTTTCTGTCTGAGTTATTATCTAAGGATCCATTTGTTGGAGAAATAACATGTTTCAAGTGAAGTTATTAATCATGCAGAATTTTCAGGACTCCAATTTTAGAAAAAAAAAATCAACACAACTATCTCTTCTCGTTCCCACCTGCAAAAGTGAAGTATGTTTAAATTTGTGCATCTGAAGAGTGCTTAGATGTTGTTGATTTTCTTTAGGTTGTTATCATTCACTTCTATTTACAAGTGCTTCTGTGTTTATGAGATGAGCTCATCTCTGGAAGGGGGTGGCTGGCAAGTGTGATTTCGGAAGACCTTCCCTCCCTCCCAAACCACAGTATAATTAGAAGTCCAGATCCTCCCTCAGTTCCTTTTTATGACTGCCTGAGAAAGACATTTTCTACACGAGCTGTTGCCAAGAAGCCTTGCGAGTTCCTGCTTTAGGAACTTTAATAAGACGACAGATCAAAATGCCATCTAGATTTAGAAACCCTTGTTAGTGTATTATGAAAGAAAAATAGCTTACATATCTCATCATGTAGGTATTCCAGTGAGATCTTTATTGTAATTATGCAGAGGTACTCTGAATAGCAATGGGATATTTTGATTTTTAATTTCTAATCTGATTGTGAATTTTAAAATTTTGTCTCTACACAATTTTTAGATACATTTGAGCTGCCTGACCTTCTTGGGTGATTGCTATTAATTAACAGACTTTGTGGGGGAAAAGGGAGCTTGCCTTCTGAGCTTTGTACCAAAGAGGTGGGAAAAGTAATTTTTAACTTGGATTTAAAATTTCTGTTACATTTCTCTTAGAAAGTTAACAGTAGGCCTGTGACTTCTCTGCACTTATTCCTAGCTTTGTACATTTTTTATACTTTTAGTGGATTTATAGTGTGGAAGAGGACCCTGGAGACAACTTTATGAAAACTTCCAAGAGATTAGAATGACTTTCTGCATTGTGTCATTTCTTTTGAGTTTCATAGGCTGCGTCTTCAAGATTGCAGTAAAATCTTGATCAGGTTTGCAGTTGATGGATTCCACTATAATGGGGCTGTAACAGCACAAGACAGGAAATTGAAGCTAGGTGCCTGAGCTTCTGCTGTTTTAGATTTGTGGACAATTTTGGATAGGTTTCTTAGTTCTGGATTTTTATCTTCCTCTATCTCCTCCTCCTCCTTCTCCTCCACCACCACCACCGCTACCACCACCACCGAAATTTTTAGAGTAAGAATGAATCTTCTTGGTTTCTTTCTTGCCTAGGAAAGAAAGTAAGATGTGGCTCACTTGTCTACTCTCTTGTGTAGGTTGGCCTTAGAAGAATTCATACGCTCCTCAGTTTTACTTTATAACGTTTTTGGTTTTAGTTTTGTTTTTCTGCTGGCTTCAAAACATGCACACACACACACACACACAGACACAGACACACACACACACACACACGTACATACACTCACTTCTTTCTGGCATGTTCCAGAAAAAATATAATTGATAATAGAAATTTTTCTCCTTAAATGACTAGATAGTTTTCTAAACATTGTATGCCTTGCATCTCGAAGCTTCTTTCCATTTATGGCAGTATGAATTAGCTATTTGAAACATGTTTAAGATAATACAAGCCAGAAAAGAATTTTATTCTTTGGTAGATTGTATTTAATACATACTTTAATTCTTTGTAATGATAACAAAGAAAGAAGCTTATTTAAATATTTGTGCTGAAAAAATAGGTATATGTGTATATACATACCTATGTACCCCCCAGACACATAGATAGAGTTTCTGAGGGTGGTCAAGTCTGCTTAAATGCAAATCCATTAAAACAGGGACTTTTGAAATTTCACCAAAAGCTATTTTTGTTACCTAAATATTTGCAGTAGTGAAATCTTGTTATCAGTGGAATTTTAAGAATCAAGGGATTTGTTTAGTTGAATTTTTGTTGTCTTCTAATCACATATTGATCTTAAGATAAAGGAATCCTTTGTGTTGTAGTTGTTATACCATCTTAGAAGCATGTTTAAAAGAGGATTATATCAGAAGGCAGCTGCCTGTACAGAGGAGTAAAAAGAAAGGGCAAAAGATTAATTCTCTGGGCTGCAAGATCCACATACTTGTAACAGTATTTAGATTGAAAATGTAACTCAGTCTCAGAAAGCAAGCTTCTTAGACTCCCTTTCAAATAACTTAGCATTTCTTTAAAATTTAATGTAGTTTTTGGTGAAATATTTTCCTTCCATTTTACCCAAATATCCCTTTTGGGATAGATTATGGCATTGTAAAAAATTATGTTTTCATTTTGTAGAGGTATTGTGGTTTGGATCTGGAATGCCGCCCCTCCCCAAATCTCATGTATTTGGCTCTTATTGATTATATGTGGAACCATGTGCTGGTAGGAGATTGGGGCTGGTCTGGAGGATGGGTTATGGAGTATGGTGGAAGACAGGTGTGTGGATTGGATTACAGGCATGTAGTAGGGGCTTAAACCTGGCATGTGTAAAATGCTGAAGATGGACCGTGAGGAGCAGATCGCTGGGATGGGATCTAGAAGGATGTATGCTGCTTCTTTCTTTTCCTTTGTGAACTTGACTTAACTTGGCATGGCTTCCTGTTTGAAATGCTGTGAGGAGCTGCCTCCGCATTTGCCTCACCATGTGCTTCCACTGTGGCCCATCACTCGTGAGTGGACCGTGACCTTCTGAAACTGAGCTAAAATAAACTTTTCCTTCCCTAACGTTGTGGATATTGAGTATCCAGTCACAGTGACAAAAAAGTAACAACACAAGAGGCAAGGCATCTTTGGGACTTCTGTTTACACTGATAAGCTGAAGACATCTTTATTCTGTGTTACCAGAGGGACTGTGGCAAAAAAAATCTGCTCACTAAAATTGATGTTATATGAGTATTTATATGTGTAGGATGCTGTTCATAACTCACTGTAAAGATAAAACTAATGCAATAACAAATGAGGGAGACATTTATAATGCGAAGGTGCTGCACGCCAATCCAGTTCTGAGCTGGTTATATAAAAGAATGGGGAAGGGAAAAATTCCTTTTTTAATTTCTTCTAAAGTTTCAGGAAAATATTTCTAACAAAATTTTGAAAACTCTGAAGGTTACTTACTGGTATAAGTGGTTTCTTTATCTGGAAACTGAGGACAGTTTTGGAGGAAATTGAGAAGCCCAATATCCACTTTTCTTTTTAACCTTCTCATGTCATTTACTTTATTCTTAATCATGTATATGGGTTCAATGACCTCCTTGTTTCAAGTATTGTATTTAGTTATTCGCAGTAGATTCTGGAAAGTTGAGTCTGTAGCACTAACAGAACATAGATTCACCTTCAAACAAGTTGTTTTAAATGAAGTAAAAAGGAAAACAAACTTCTATTTTGTTATCCTAATTAATATGCTTTTTATTTCATTATTAAAAGGGCAATGTATGAAACATATTAAGAGCCCATCTTTTTTTTACTAGATAAATAATGAGTATCCATGCTAATAAATATTTGCCTGCAATATCTTTTCTTTGGTGACAGAGAACCAATTGTATTTCACCCATTTTTTAATGTGAGTCTATCCTGGCTTTCAGAAATGAGTGTATATGTGTGTGATGAGTGTGTGTGTGTGTGTGTGTGTGTGTGTGTGTGTGTGTGTGTGTTTGTGTGTAATATGTAGTGCAGGGTTTTTATCTGAAAACAGAAACTAGAATGGGAATCATCTTCTATAATATCTACAGTGTTTAGTATAACCAGATATTTCTGAACAGGCGGCATATGGGCCAAGTTTGTATTCAAAATTGTGTTGTTGGCTGACAAGTGCTGTGCATAAATCCTTTTGTCTGTGGTCCTTACATTAGAAGAACAAAGTTAACCTACTCTTCTGCTTCATTTTCTTAATGTATCTGTGGTCGATGGAGAATTCTACCTGTATGTTTCTCTCCCCAGAGAAACACTACGAAGCTGTGGCACAGAGGTGCATTTGGTAGACGTCAGAATGTAATTTGTTTATGGAGCACTTTGCAGTCTCTTTTAATTGAAGATAGAAAATGTTTTAAAGGCCGTACATGTTTTTCCAATTTTTAGTGCGTTTATTAAGGCAATATTTGTTGAGCAAATGCTGTGTGCCTAGCACTGTACTCTAAGCTCATTATTCAGAGATAAGTGAAAGTAGATACTTATTATTTAAAGTTTTAATGAAGTGTGCCCTGGCTGTTAGGGTATTTAATTAGAGCTTAAAACTCACATTCAAATAACATTTGTTCAGCATATACCATGTGAAAGGCCAAGGTTTGAATGTTTTTAGAAGGGGTGTTTGACCCTTAAAACTCGGTGATAATTATTGATTCTTCATACCCTCCAAAATAAATTAGGAATAGATTTTTATAATTTTATGTATTTAGCTCTTTTTATATTTTGTTAAGCTTTTTGTGTTTACTGCTTCTTGTTATATTAAATTACATTAAATGGGGAAAAAGATAAATATTAAATTGATAGGGTCTGGGCATTGATTTTGAGACTTGTACACATGTAACTTGTCAGGTTTTTGTCTAGTAGAATAGTACCTGGTTCACATTCTGTAGTTAGTTTGTGATAACGCTCCCGTGTACCTGGCTCATTGGAAACTTAGGGGGGAAAATTCCACATGCAGCTGAGAGCAACTTTTGCTTAGATACCCCCTCTCCCCCTTTTAATAAGGTTTCTTTTTGTTTGTTTTTTGTTTTTAACCTTTGAAACAAGGTCTTCCTTTGAGCCCAGGCTGGGCTGAATCCTCCTGCTCTTGCCTTCTGAGTAGCTGGGATTACAGATATGTACCACAACATCTGTCTTCAGATACCCTTCAGAGGAGGCCAGAGCTTCCAGCTTATGGGACATAGTTTGACACAGTGTTAACAGAGCCGTGCTTATCCTGGGATAACTCTTTGCTGCTTTTTACCAGAGTTCATAATCTCTTGTAACTGCTGGATCTATTCCCACAAAATGTAAAGCAGTTTGTTTGGGCTTTGCTTCATGTAGAGTATGAAACGGTGCCTTTGAAGAAAGTGGAAAATGTTGTTTGAGGTCAGCATGGCTTCTGTGCTCTGTAACACCCTGGGGTTTCTTTCATCTTCCAGGGGAGCAGCAGTGAGCTGAGCAGGGAAACCAGACCCTAGGGAGAGTCTCTGAGATTGGCTCTGCTGCTATTACTGGAAGAGAGGAAGGTGAGGGCCTCTAAATAGCTCTCGGAGCTTCAGAAGACAGTGGCTTCAGGTGTCTGGAGACATACACAGAGCTTCATATTCTCACTGGCCTGTGCCTTGCCAGAAAGGAGAGAAACAGCTCAGGGTGGGGTTCAGAATATTGCTTTGGAGCAAGGGCAAACTTAGGCCTGTGATGGTTTATTTTCTTCCGTGGATAATTGTAATGATAATTATTATTATTTGGCATTAGGAGATGAACCAAGGGATGTGCACTGAGTGGCATCCCCACCCCTTCTAATTTTTAATTCTGAGGCAGGATCTTGCTAAGTCGATGAAGTGCCCAGGCTGGGCTTGAACTTAGGCTTCCCCTAAGCGTCCTAGAGTGCTTGGATTACAGGTTTCCACCACCAATGCCTTACTCCCCCCCCCCCCCCCCCCCATAAATTTAAAGTTGCACAGAGACCTCTGGTGTTTCTGTCTTTTGAGGCTTTAAAAAAGAAATTATCTTAGATTGCTAGGAGAGCAAGCACAGTTGGATAAAGCCATTGTAGAGACCAAATCCTGTTCCTGTAGTCCGTGGAGGCTTGCTTTTTAGCTTTAAAGTAAAGGCAGCTTGGAGGCTCTGCTTCTTTGGCAGTGAAAAGCCGGAGCTGTCAATAAGTGCTGTTTCTGTACCAATTCCACGTTGTCTCGCATTACCGTGCGATTTCTCCACAAAAGCTTCAGTGTGATGTAAGCTGGTGCTCCCTTAATACTTTGATACTTTGGTAAGAAAAATAAGATTGAAAATTTTCCCCCAAGTCATTCTTTTTTATTAATATGCATGTGCAACGCATAATAATTGTGTTCAGCTTTCAGAGTTGGTGCATTCATCGTCTTTATGTCTCTCCTTCCCTTCCCATCCCCGTTTCTCCCTCTCTCCGGGTCCCCTTCCCATCACCATGAGGTCAACCTCACTGTGTCCTACCATCTTTTATTTTATTCTTTTACTTATTTATATGTTGTGTTTCTCATATAAGAGAAGCCATACAATATTTAACTGTGTCTGACTTACTTTGTGTAGCATCCTAAGATTGAATGGCTTCCGTTTCCCTTTTACTTGTGAGCCAGTTGTTGTTTGTTTCCCTTTTACTTGTGAGCCAGTTGTTTTCCTGCATTTCGAAGCAACGCTGAGCTCTTACGCTGATGCTTAACAGCAACCAAGCAGCTCCACTTGTGTGTTATAGCCCTTGGTGCATCTCTGTTGCTCGAATGAAGACCAGCTTGGGCAAATTAGGTTTTAATGGTTACATTTTGATCTGGAGCTACAACGGAACAGAATGACTATTTCATCCATCAGACATTTAGTTGGCCTTTTACATACTTGTTTTCAAATACCACAAGTATCAAAAAACCTTGCAAAAATGCTTGTTTTCTTGGTAAATAAGGCATAGAGAGTGATTAGAAGACTTGCCCAATGTTACGTTGCTATTAAGTGGCTGGGAATTTACCTGGCTTTTTGGCTGAGATCACATCTATTACTTTTACGACGCTCTCTCCACTGCCACTCCTACTAAACTATATCCCCAGGCGCCTTTTTTTAAATTAATTTTGAGAGAAGATCTCACCATCTTGCCTAGGGTGGGCTCAAACTTCCGACCCTCCTGCCCCAGCCTCCTAGAATATGGTGGTTGTAGGCATGTGTAACAGTGCCTGATTGAGAACTGCTTTTCTTCAAGAGGAGATAATCAGGGCCCAGTGGTGCATGCCAGTAATCCCAGGACTCTGGGAGGTTTAGGCAGGAGGATAACACATTTGAGCCCAACCTGGGAAATTTAGTAATATAGAAAAACTCTGTCCGAGAATTAAGGGAAGGACTGGGAGCTCAAAAGCCCTGTGTCCCAGTGCTAAGACGAAAGGAAGAAAGAAAGAAAGCAATGGAACAGAGATTTTAAGGATTTGAGACAAGAAAAAAAAAAAAAAACTAGGTAACCGTGAGCCTCTCATTTATTCATTTGTTCAGCAGGTTTATTGCCTGTTTTGTTCTGGACGCTCTGCTTGTGCAGGTGACTTGGTGGTGAGTGCCCCGCCAGCTTCTGAGGAGGCAGCAGTACGGGAAGGCGGGAATGGCACGCTTGGGCCGCCCCCAAAGGACAGGGTGCCTTGGTTGGGAGTGCTTATATAATAAAATTTTTTCAGCATGTAGAAATTTGACACCTCAACAAAAGTTGATCTTTTTAAAAAATTCTTTTCCATCAGTTTATACAAGCAGCCCAGTGATTCCCCTAGAATACTCTGCGGTGGCCTCTTCTGTGTGAGCTGCTGAGAGCATGGAAAAACAAAGCAAAATGAAAAAACCATGCACATTGGAGTGGAACCGTATTGGGTTTTAACCAAGGTCTTATAAACAAACAAGTATTTTGGACAATTACTTGGCAAGGATCGCGCCTAATTCAGCTTCGTCTATGTAGGACATAACCTAGCATGGTGCCTGGGAGTAGCAAGCACCCACTGACTCGGGTTATTGGCTCAGTGTTGGGAAGTAGAATAAGCCAGGAGGAAGGAGACCCCCTCTAGGTGATAGGAAGGAGTGTGCAAGGGTGGCAGCGAAGTGAGGAGAACTTGCAGCCTTCTGACGGGATTCCCCTGTCCAGGCTGCCTGGGTCACCAGCGATGGAAGAGCAGGGCTCTGGTCAGAGAGACTGCAGAGGTTCTCCCACCAGACTGGCTCTTCCGACTTCGGGCTCCCTTCATAGCACTGTGGGCCTTACTTCATTTTTTAGACTTTCCGCTTTGAAGTGTATTTGATTTCCTTGGTAAGTTTCCTGAGCATACGTGCCAGTGGGATGGCCCGTTTGTAACCATGCCTGCTGTTCTGATGGAAGTTTTGATAATGCCCCTTTTCCATGAGAAGTTACATGGCCACCCTTATGATAAAGGCATTCTATAATTTTCTTTTTTTTTAAACTGTCCTTTACATCATTCAGACAGCATTCGTGAGTTTACCTAATGTGAATGCAGGGTGAGAACAATGACAAATTAGAGGAGTATCTGGTGGCTCCTAGTGGGTACAGAAATGAGGAAGTGAGACGTGGTGGGAAGAGTCAGGCGGATGGAGCAGCGCACTGTGGAAGGCCGAGACCGAGGATTCCAAGTGGGAGACCAGCCTGAGCAGTTGGGGGACTTACTGAGACCCTGTCTCAAAATAAAAAATAAACTCGGGCTGGGGATGTCAGTTGGTGTGAAGCTCCTGGGCTTGATCCTGAGTAGCATACAAAAATGTTAGGTGTAGAGAAAAATGAATTGATATCAACAAAGTGATCTTTAATTACATCTAGTTGCTGGCATGGTCACATGAGCAGCATACGTAAAGGTTATCGGGTTTATCTAGGGAATTTCTCATCCTTCAGGAAACTCTTATCACTAGTTTTGATTTACACTTCCAGTGTTTCCACAGCAGTAGTAATTTAATTCATATGCATTTTTATTATTTCCTAAGTACAAGAAAGCACAAGAAATTATTTCTTAAAGCAATAGTTTTTGTCTGGTTTTAAAAATGACTAGGGAAAAATTGTTAAATTCAGGTTTTTGTTTTCAAGTACTGCTTATTTTTTAGTTTTTGTTGAAAATGACAGTGATGTTTTAATCAATGAGACATTCCTTTAGAGACTCCTGGGACATTAAAAGATGTGTGTTGAGGTCCCCTTTTAATAAAAGAGATTAGATTGGCTATACAGTTCATATATACATGGATTTGAAAAGAAAACAAACTAGTGTTTTGTCCTGTGAATATATGTGAAAGCTTTTGCTGTCTAGGTTATGTAATAATAATTACAGCTTGAGACTTGAACTTAGGATTAAAAACATGCTTCTGATCACATTTTTTCCATTGATGTTTTATGAGATAGTGATGAATATAACCTGGAAGACTCATCATGGCGTGTCCCCCGCAATGTTATCTTTAAACAGTAGACTTTCAGGGCAGAGGAATCTTTTGCTTTGTTTTGTTTTCTGATTCACAGTGAAGGAACCCAGGACCTTCACACTGTGGTACCTCCCTATCCCGTCTTTTTGGTTTTGATCTTAAGGCAGGGACTTGCTAAGTTGCTAAGGTACCCAGGTTGGGTTCGAACTTGCAGTCCTCCTGCTTCAGCCTCCCAGGGTGCTTGGAGTCCAGGCCTCTATCACCAGGCCCAGTGAGATCATTTGAAATAATCCTGAAATTTTGTTCAGTTTGAAATTTTATGTTGCTTGCTCTTGGTGTGTTGTTTCTTTAAGCCTCAAATTTCTAGCCTGGACAGTGGGAGTATTAATCTATTCTATTCCTAGGATGTTTATTAGTTCCTGAATCCAGGATAAGCACTGAGTGTGTAACACAAAGATGATGTTCTCTCAGACTGGGATGTTGTTGGTGGTGCTGAAGATGGAGAAGTGGGCCTGGTGCAGGAAGGAAGCTCAGAATCGGTACCAGCCAGTGTCTGGAAGTCAGAATGGATGCTGTCTCCCATCCCTCTGGGTGGTCCTCAGGGCAGCCCCTCCCCCATGTCATCCTCTATTGCCAGCATATAAAAATCTGTGTTTGGTAAACAACAGTGGTTCGCTAGGCAATCCATTGGCTCTGCTGCTTAAGTTAATGTTCCTTTTTCTGAGAGGATCAGGGAGGCCCATGAGGTGAGCCAGCCCTCATGCTCTCGTTCCTGTCCACATTTGGAGGCTTTGCTGCCAGAACTGTGGTGGCTCGCTGAGAATTCTCTGAACTCATTTTCCATCCCATCTCTCATCTGAAAACATGTCCTTAATCTCCTACAGGAGATAAAGTTGGTGTCAGGACCACTAGCAATACTCTGAGAGTCTCATGCAATCAGTTATAAGATGTGGAAGCACAGCTGCCTTTCGGGGCTAGACTAGTCAGACCTCAGCGTCAGGAGTAATGGTTAGCACACCTACAGGTAGATCTAGACGCCAAAGAGATTGAGACCTCAGGGCTGGAGGAATGACACAGCAGTCAAAGCATTTGCCTTGCAAGCGCAAAGCACCAAGTTCAATTCCCTGGCACCACATAAAGCTGAGCGTGCTGACACATGTCTGTAATCCCAGTCCTTGGAGGGCCGAGGCAGCCATATTGTTCTGAGTCCAAGGCCAGTCTGGGCTGCACCAGTGAGTTCAGGACCGGCCTGGGCTACAGAGCGAGACCCTGTCTCCAAAAGAAAGAGCGAGAGAGAGAGAGAGAGAGAGAGAGAGAGAGAGAGAGAGAGAGAGAGAGAGAGAGAGAGATTGAGACCCTGGAAGGCAGAGGAGAGTGGGGTAGTTGAAGGGGGAGTTCCCTCTTCCTTCTGCTAAGACTTTCCTTGTTAAGTCCTGTTTCTTAGAATCTGCCTATTCCCTTGATAACTGGCAGTGGGAAATCCCCTTTACAGGGCCGACCTAACCACTTTCCACATAGAGGGGTGATAACAGCCACAGCTGTCAAGAAGTCCTATGTTAGCACAGAAGCTTGGCTGGGAGGTTCCCTTCCTAGGGCAGGGGTGAGGCAGCTCAGCCATATCGAGCATGTGCTGATGTAATGAATAGTATTCAAGAAGTTGTATTGCATACACTTTTTTCCAGCAGACTCAAGTGAGGCTCTCAAACTTGAGGAGTTTTATTATAGAAGATTGGGGAGCACAGGAGACCTATTGTTGCCTGCTTACATGACCCAAGACACACCCAGACTTCTTCCTGAGGATCTTGTTTTCTTATTAAACGAGTTTCACATGTACGTTGATTTTTAAGGTCCTCATCAGTCAAGCACTCCACTGGATTGTAATAATTCCTAAAAGTACCTCGTGTAGTTTTTACTCTCTTTGTCTGTGGCTGATGATGGCGATTTCCTTTCTCAACACTGTTTTGGTTGGTGACTATATCTCTTTTTGGAGACCCAGTCTTCTATTTTCTGGAAAGGCCATTCTGCCTGTTAGTTAATATGCTGTTTTGCTGGTGTGCTTTTGAGGTGCAGTGGCAGCCTTGTTTTCTCACGGTGGGACAAGCTCCAAAAGTCTCCCCTGTCACTGCCTCTTGCAGAAAGTCATGACTGTGGCCCATGGCAGGCCTGAATGTTAGTGGTGATTCAGTTTCAAATGTGGAATTCTCTGTGTGTCTCAATAGATTTAATAGTTTCCAATTCATTATGTTGAATATGTTACATTGTAGGGTAAATACAAGGAAATAATGGAAACCTTAAAACTTATTGAAAGAGAAAATCCATGTAGGTTTTCTGCTTCTGCAAGAAAATTATTAGGGTTTCAATAAGGTTTGTATTGAATCTGTATATTGCTTTGGGTAGTATTGGCATCTTAATAATACGGAATGGAAGTTTTCTAATCTGTGAACACAAAATGTCTATATGGCTCTTCCTTAATATCCTAAGTCCTGTTTGTATATACAAGCCTTTTATTAAATTTATTTCTAAGTTTTGTGTACTTTCTGATAGATTTGTTGTTTTAATTTTTCTAATTGTTCATTGTTAATGTATAGAAATGCCACTAAGTTTTGCGTTGATTTTGTATCTTTCAACTTAATTATGTCAAGTTTATTATAATGGTCTATGTGTCTCTGTGTTTTAATGTCTTCTGTGTATAAGGACATGTTATCACAAGTTAGCCTCTCTCCACTTGGACACCTCTTTATTTCTTTGTCTTGCCTAGTTGCTCTGGTTACAACATCCAGTACTGTGTTGGAACGAAGTGGTCTTTCTGATTTTAGAAGAAAGTCTTCCAGTCATGTATTCTTGAGAATAAATATTAACCTTGAACTTTATATATATGATTTTATTATGTTAAGGTAGTTCCCTTCTGTTCCTGGTTAGTTAGGCCTTTTTACCTTGAGAACGTGTTGAATTTTATCAAATGCTTTTTCTGTGTCAATTAAGAGGGTTGTGTGCGGTGGCACTTAAGTTAGTGGTTCTAATCTAAAATAAGTATCCCCAGAGGTCCTGCTGAAGTCTGAAAGTGATTTATCCATATTTTGAGCAATCTAATGGAAATCATATGTTTATACATGACACAACTGCCCAGGCTAAGGAGCATGTAACATTTCTTTTATTCCATATCAACTCAGTGTGGCTGGCTACATTAGTTATTTCAAACAGTTAGAAGATCTGATTGGTTGATGGTGACTCCATAGGAATCTGTGATTTTGGAAAAGATAATAGTCTTTGGGACCAACATTGTTGGGAAAGGCCACATTCGATACTGTTCTACCTGTGATCCAACCTTGGTTAAATTGGAGCCATTATGAAAACTGTCTTTGTGTGTATGGCAGGGGAAAAAAAAAGAGGGCCGTGTGGAATTTTTCTTCTTTTCTGTTAATGTGTTGTATTACTTTGATTGATTTTCATATGTTGAACCATCTTTGAATTTAAGGACTAAACCCCACCTGGTCATAGTGTATTTGTTATGTTTGGATCTAGAATGACTTTTGGGAGATAGCCCAGTTCCAGAAAGCCTCTTGTGTTTGGATGCTGTAGGATATCTATGAATTTCATGTTCTCTTAGGGGGAGCCTGGTCAGAAAAGGCAGATTACAGGTGTGTGATGCAGCACAGGCTTGTAGTAGATTAGGTTACAGGAGTTTGTCTTGAAAGAATATAAGCTCCTACCCAACTTCCTTTAGAGGCCTCTGGTTCTTCTTGTGATACTGTAAACACCTGTCCTCTACCAGCCTGAACCTTCCTGCTGTTGCCCACCGCCCATGAATGGAGTGAGACCTTCTAAAACTGTGAACTGAAATAAATCTTTTCTCCCTTAAATTGTGAATGTTGAGTACCTTATACTAGCAACAAATAAGTAACTAAGACAATAATCTTTTTAATATGCTATTAAATTCAGTTTACTAGTATTTTGTGGAGGATATTTTTGTACTAGTGTTCTTAGAGGGGGCATAGTGGTAGAGCACTTTCCTAGCATGCACAAGGCCTGAGTTAAGCCCCCAGCACCAATGTAGACACACACACACACACACACACACACACACACACGCACACACATACACGCACACACGCACACACTCCCCCACCCCTTACCAGAATAATGTTGTTCTAATAGAATGTGTTCAGAAGTTTGCTCCCCTCTTCAAGTTTTTGGAAGAGTTTGAGATGAATTGAAGATAACTTTTCTTTAAATGTTTGGTAGAATTCATCAGTGATTCCATCTGGTCTTAGATGTTTCTTTGCTATAAGGGATTTGGTGGTGAATTAATCTACTTACAAATTATAGGTCAGCTCACATTTTCTATTTTCATTTCTTTTTTTTTTTTCCTTTTTCTTTCTTTTCTTTTTTTCTTCTTTTTGAGACAGGGTCTTGCTCTGTAGCCCAGGCTGGCCTGAACTCACTGTTCAGCCCACGCTGGCCTTGGACTCATGGTAATCCTCCTGTGTCAGCCTCCCGAGTGCTGGAATTACAGGCCTGTGCCACTACATCAAGCTTGTGTACTTAGCACTTGACATAGTACTCACAGTTGCAGAAGGTCTCAGTCCATTGATGGCTGTGGTGGGAAAGCATGCTGTAGGCCTAGCTGGAGAACTGCTATCCGTGGCCTGGCAAGACAGGAATTAGAGAGAATGAGGGGCAGAGCTAGTGAGGGGGTTATATCCTTCCAGGTCATGTCCCACTGTGCCTTTTAGCAGCATATGAAATTAATAGATTAACTCCCATGATTGAATCACCTTCCAGATGCATGAGACATTCCAGTTCGAAATCTCCACATCTAGCTAAAGGGCTATCAGTTTTGTCAGCCTTCTTCAAGGGCTGACTAGGTTTTGTATACTTTTCCTGAAGGTTGACTTTATGACTCCTACAAAACAGTTTCAATAACAAACTGGAATTACAGATTAGCATCATACATCTATATTTTGTTCCTGTGGTTTGGCAGTGAAAAAGACTCTTTTGCCTTACATATCTGAATGTACAAAGAGTTTAAATAGTAGATACCTTCAATTAATTAACTTGAATGTCTGTCATGTTTCCTTTTTCTCCTTTGGCTGTGCTCAAGTCTTCCTTGTCAGTGTAGTTTATTATAATTTGCTGTATGGATTATCTTTCATGGATACTTAATGTAGTGTCTTATTTTTTGATTGACAACTGGAAAGTTTCTTATATTTTTGTCATGCTGAAGTGTTTAAGTTCAGGTAAGATTAATTAATTTTTATTACTATATTAAATGAAAAGTTCATAATATATAAATTGGTAAGTTAAGGGAAGAAAACTTGGAAAATCAGTGGATTAAAAATCTTGGTTTTGTGAATTGTAATCCTTCACTAAAGATACAGAATCATTACTTCCTCCTGCCCTACCCTCCAAGTAAAAGTTCTGGCATTAGCTACAACTCACTAAAAGATGCCCTCTGTGATTATCAGCTATAGGATATTCCACTCAAAACAATTTTCTAACTTCTTACATTCAGAAGCTGAGAATATTGTGAATATTGTCCAATAGTCTTTTTTTTTTTTTTTTTTTTTGAGACAGAGTCTTACTCTGTAGCTCAGGCTGGTCCTGCACTCATTGTGTAGCCCAGGCTGGCCTTGGACTCAGAGTGATCCCCCTACCTCAGCCTCCCAAATGCACCACCAGGCCCACATAGTACCTGATGCTGCATGATGGAACCCTAGCCTTGAGCTTCCTAAACAAGTACAAAAATCACTGAACCATGCCCCAACCCCCAGGAGGCTTTTCTTACATTAACTTCTTTCCCTCCTCATCTTACTCCCTTTTACCTGGAAATAAAAAAGTCTAGCTATTTTAAATTTAATTAATTTTTTTTTTTTTTTTTGCAGTACTGGGAGTCAAACCCAGGGCCTCATATATGTGCTTCCATTGGGCTGCATCCACAGCCCTATATTTTATTTTTAAAAACTTCTTTAATTGACAAAGTAATTCTTGAACTTATTAAAGGTGAACACATGATTGTTTGATGTATGAGTACATTTTTACTGATTAAAAATATGAACACTGTCAACATGTCATTCTTGTACAGAGGGTATGCTGATCCTTTCTGTATTGTGCTTACTTTGGTAAATGTGCTGCCAAAGAAAGCACTTCAGTTTCTTCATGATAATCCGTTCCCTCGATCCTTTAGGACCAGATACGTTTTATCTCGGGTGCACAGTGAAGATCTTCCTTCCATGGGGCTGTGTCCCAGTATCTCTCATTATCCTAATCTTCATCTATAAATTCTATTTGTGATTCAAGCCATCTATTTCTTTAAGAGATTTCTATCAAGTTGTATAGATTTATTCAGTTGTTTAGATTCATCCATTTGTTATTATTCAGTTACTACTAGTGATTGCTTATTTCATGAACAAAATATTTTTATACGTCTTTATGACATATATTCTGTTTCATTAATTCTAAGTCTTATCAGTTCATATTTTCACGTCTTAGAAAGTTATTATGTCTTGCAGTTGTCATTTCATTATTGGCAGCACTTTTGATTTTATTCTTAGCTCATAAAATAGTGCGGAAGTTAGGCTGAATGAAATAAGTTACCATGATTGTTGTAATAATTACTATTGGAATCTTACTGTAAAGTGTTTTTTTTATTTTTGAGGCAAGGTCTTGATCTGTAGTCCAGGCTATTCCTGAACTCACTGAGTAGCCCAAGCTAGCCTTGCATTCATGGTAAGCCTCCTCCACCACCTCTCACTTGCTGGGATTGTAGACGTGCGCCACGTTGTCCAGGTGATTTTTATCTAGTGCTGGAGAATTGAACCCAGTGCCTTGCTCATGCCAGGTAAACACTTGAACCACTGAGCCATGTCCCCAGCTCCCAAAGATTGTACTTTAATGATAGGGCCAATAAGTGACAATCTGACAATTTTATAAAAAGTTTAGAATGGAAAAAAGTCACCTGTACATAATTTGTTCATCTTTTCTACACGTGCCTAATTATTTGCTGGTAGTTATATGTCTTATTTTGCTCCTCTTATTTTTATCACTGTTGTATCCCTTTGTTACCATTTCTAAAAGCTCCATATTCTATTTAGTTTTATTCATAGTAAAACTATATGTTGCCCAGTTGCTGAAAATTTAGATTGTTACTGTTTTTCATTGTGACTGTTTTTTTCAGTGAGCATCTCTTTTCCATATTTTTATTGCTAATTTGACCATTTTCTTTGTTTCTACTTATCTATTATCTATAATTTTATTTTTGGTACTGAGGATTGAGCCCAGGGCCTTTATAATTTCAGACAGGGTCTCACTAAATTGCTAAGTTGCTCAAGCTTACTGTCCTCCTGACTTAGCCTCCCAGAGTGCTGGGATTACAGGCCTGCACTATTGGGCCCAAGTAGAAATAGGATTTTTATAGAAGCCACCTGAACTATTTCATTGCCAAGAATCAATCTTTGTATTTAGATAAATCATCAAATAGGTAGCATTGCTCATTTTTTCATTCTTCCATCTGTCTACTTAAAATATATTAAGTCATTGTACACTTGGCAGGTGTCAAAAGCCAAGCATTTGAAGTTGCATAGGGTGCCTGTCTGACCATGTTATACCAGGGTATACGGAAGATTTGTAGATTGGTCACAATATGTACTGCAGGGCTATGAAGGGTGTTGGAAAAATAAGGATATAAAGTTTCTTAGTTGTTTGAGAATGACTTTGACAGATTTCTTAATTGATGTTCGTATTTTCCATAATTTTTTTTGAGACAAGTTCTCGTTCTGTAGCCCAGGCTGGTCCTGAACTCACTATGGAGCCCAGGCTGGCCTTGAACTCGTGCCAATCCTCCTGCCTCAGCCTCCCAAGTGCTGGGATTATAAGAGCCACCACACCCAGCTTTTGTGGCCTCCAGCCCTTTCTATAAAATTTTAAATATGTGTAGATCAGATATGCATGTTAGCATATGCCTGTAGTCATAGCTATTTAGGAGGTCGATATAGGAATATCCCTGAAGCATAGGAGGTTGAGGCCAGTGTGGACAACTTAATAAGACCTTATCTTCAAAACACAGACATACAGACTCTCTCTCTCTCTCTCTCTCTCTCTCTCTCTCTCTCTCTCTCTCTCTCTCCCTCTCCAGCACCACCCCCTTTATCTGAGAGAAAGCAGCCCCACCAAATCTATTTTTTTTTCACATGTAAACCTGTGTAATCTGTGAGGTCTGTGAGTCTTCTTCCAGATTCCTGTGTGTCACGTTTATTCAACATAACCCCTCTGTTGCTAGTGACCATGTTAAATGCCTCTTTCCTGGTGCACACATGGCACAGAGTTATGGGTCTGGAAGGGGCTGAGGTAGTAGGTATTTCATTTGACTTGTGTCAGTTACTTCTTTTGCAAGTGGGCAATACTCTGATACCAGTTTATACTTTCCATAGGACTTCATGTGATTATCACTTACCTTCTGTGGTGCTGATGAAATCTCTGTCATTTTGATGATATTTTGTCATTTTTTAGTTAAAATGAGTACAAAAGTGATTGAGGAATAATAATTCAGTAGAGATTCTTATAATAAAAGTTTAAAACTGTATCATGTGATGGCTGAAAGTAGACATTTCACTGAACAGAATAAAATCCCTCTCTAAACTTTTAAGGATCTCTTAAGCCTTCAGAGAAGAAAAATGATATTTCTATATAAATTAACAATTTGTGTAGCCTTTCTTATATAATGAATCTGCTTTGGAGATAGCCATTTATGGTTCCATCATTGAGAAATCACTAGCTAGCTATGACTTTTCTTCCTACATACATGTGCATGAAAAAAAATCTAACTCTTGTTTTTAAATTTCTTAAAAATGTACTCTTGAAAATAATTTTTGAGAATGATTTCCCTGAATCTCCCACCCCCCAACTCCCCATATCCACTTTTTCTCTTCATTTCGAAGGGCTGAATAGCAGATTTGTGCCAGGTTCTCTACAGAGCCCTGGTGATTAGATCAGCCACTTCCCTTGCTGTGTCGTATATCCCTATGTGGAATCACTGTTCCATTGTAATTTCCTAAAGGAACGCCAGGTGGGGTGGGGAGCTGGCATGAGATACATTTATCTGAGCTTTTCAAACATTGTGTGAGTGCTGCATAACTCAAACACACAGCTGTGCAGGGAAACTCTAGTTTTAGCCACCATTAGCTACTTCAGGGACATGATGGCACAAAAGAGTGGACAGTGGAATTTGAAGTAGCATTTATGCCTCCAACCAACTGAAATAAAATGAAATTTTTCTCCATGGTGATTCATAGCTGGACTTCTGTGATTGTGGGATTGACCTCTTGGCGGGTCTTTGTACAACAATACCATAGGAAGGGAAGTGGCATGCTTGCGTCATGTTTTGCCTTTATTTGGTAAGTCCCTTTATGGGGTGTGTATAGTCTTGTTGTGTACAACTGACAAAAGGTTGTTCTTTGTCATGAAAGACTTCCTCAGTTCCCAGGGACAGTGGGCCCCCACAGAGAGATACTTTCTTTCTTTGAGCTCTCATTTCTATTAATGTCATTACTGCATTTGAATCTGTTATAAAGCCCCTTTGGTCACATCAACAATTTGTTCTGAGCTATCGATCTTAGCTTTTCTAGCTTGGTCTGCAAAATCTGGGTGGTTAGCCTGAGCCATATGCAGATAAGTTGTCTTGGTTCAGCATTCTCAGGCTTGGAAATAAATGTGCTGCTGTCCCACTGATGGATGCAGCTTTTCAGCAAAATCGATGTCTTTACCACCAAATATAAATCTTTAGGTGCCTTGGTTTGCATTTTCACCGTAGTATGTAGTTCTTGACCACTGGTTTTCCAGTGCCTCCTCTGGCAGACAGCTGCGTCTCAGTGGAAAGACAAAGGAGATCGCTCATCCTCCCCACCACTCATTTGCCCACTCACTATGGGAGCAATCATGAGTGTAGTCTGTGGCCAGACAGAAACTGTGGCAGTCCTCATTCACAGACTGGTTCGTTCCCAGTGCTTGTGTAGCCAGTGAGTGGCTTAGAACTTTGAATTTGTTGGCTAATAGGAGTATTCAAAGAGACTTAATAATGCAAAGACAGATAAACTTACTAAAATTTCTTTAACCCATAGCATTCCAGAAACACAGTTTTATTTACATATTATAACACAACGTTCCCCCCTGTTCTTCTGTGGGTGCCTTGGGATCCTAAGAACCATAAACATTTTATCCTTCATTTCAGAAGACAGTCACCTGTCTGTCTCTTGGAACAATGTGTTTGCCAGGGTTCTCAGACAGAAACAGTAGAGATAGGCTGAGGGATTTAACCAGAGAAGTAATGCATTGAGTCATTATTGAATAGAGTCTGGAGTTGCTGGAAGCTGGAGAAAGGGCAAGAACAAGTAGAGACTGCGCAGCCAAAATCATTGCCAACATCATACAAAAGGACTGGAGGTTGGTGTTCACACTGACTACCCGATTCGGACTGAACACTCAGCACCACCTGTCACCACAGCCTTTCCTGCCTGGGGCACTCGATGTTGCTGCTGCTTTCCTCACCCATGATAGATTCTTTCTGCTGCTGCTTCTGTATGCCTCTAGCTCTAGATTTAGGGTTGGCTAAGACTAGGTCATGTGCCCCGGTCTTAGCTGCAAGGGAGTTGGGACAATGAATGTCCGTTTTTGTTTTCATGTTAAAGAGAGTATCTCTTCTCAAAACTCACAGAATGAGAAATCCCCCAAATTTAGGAAGGGAGTTCATATGCTCGGCATTCCCTGTCCTTCTCCTAAAAGCATAAAGTTCATTCTAAGAAAGTACAGTAGGAGCTGTGGTAGAGAGGGAGATATTTACAGTGGCCAAAAAGTGTCTGCCTGAAGCTGCAGTCAGTGCACACTGTGAAGGAAAGATGCCAAGTCCTTCCTTATATGCTAGTGTCCGGCCTCTTACCATGTGCTAGTGTGGACTGGCAGCGGGAAGGTTTCGGAATCCAAGCATTGACCTTTCGTAGTGTGTTCCTTATAGTAATAAGATAAAATGCATTAAATTGTATTTTAATAATTGGATTAACTAGGAAGAGTAGATTAAGAGTTACCTCTTCTGTTTATGGTAGAAAATGAAATTTCATATCATAAGTGTGGGCTGTACAGTTGAGTGGCTTTTCTGTTTCATTGATTGGTTGCTATTCTTTTTGTGTATGTGTGTGTTCACTTTTGTGTATTCTGAAGCTAGAGTCTTGAGTTCATGTGATAAGTAAACCTCCTGCCTCAGCCTTCTAAGAAACTGAGTATGCACTGCTGCACCTGGCTGGTTTACATCCTTGTAAATACTCAGTTTTAGCCTGAGTGGTGGCACAGACCTACAGCCACAGCACTGTGGGAGTCTGAGGCGGAGGACTGATGTTGGGCCCGACCCAGGCAACTGAATGAAACCCTGTCTCAAAATGAAAACCATAAAGGGCTGGAAATGTAGCCCAGAGCAGTGGCCCTGGATTCCATCTCCAGCACCACAACAAATAAGCATTCATTTTTAAATCTCAATAACACATGAATGTAACTTGCATGTTCCTGCCTGAATTATTTGTATTACCGTTTTCCACCTTTTAGGAGCAACGGTTTTCAGTTCACTTAACTCTTCTGGTAGTTACTTCTCTATAATAAATTAATATATTTATGTTCTTACATTTTTTTTCAATTTTAAAATTGACATTAGACATTCAGTTCCTATTAAGGAAGATAAGGATTTATCTCTTCTCCTTCACTTACGTGCCTACCTACTCACCAAAGTGGTTCTGTTTCCCTTGTTAGTATTTTTCACAGCTCAACTATCTAGTATACTATGATTTTAGTGGTGTTTTTGTATAGTTTATCAAGTTTTGTTTTCTTGCTATTCTATTTATATAGTGTATTTTCAGCCCCATATCCTCAGGAAAGGTGGTCTGACTCAGTGGCGTGTCTCTCAGGTCTTTTATGTGTGTGTGACGTCTCCTGGAGCTCTGTCTCTACCTACTCCTCTCCGCACTGTTTACTCGAGACCTTATCCTTAGCTGTTGGTCTGTAGTTTGCCTTCACCCTCATTCTGGGAATTCTTGATTGATCTGTTTGTTGGGTAGCGTCTCTGAATTTTAACTCTCTTCTGAGGAGGCCTGTTGCCCATTTATTTGCTTCTTCAGAAAGAGTATATGTGATGTAACCTTTTTGAAAAAAAAGTGAATTGTCATTTAGTCTCCTCCTTTGTGAGAACTGTTTCTCCTGAGATTTCAAGGTGCCTTCTTTTATATATTTATTTATTCATCTATTGGTTTCTAATTTTTCTGCTGTACTGGTTGTGGGACACTCTTCTGACTGTGTGCTTGTGTCTAGATGCTTTGAATTGTTGTTATTTTTTTGTTCCTCAGTGTTTTGAGGTTTCATCATAATATTAGGGCCTTGATATATAGCTTGCTTTCTATTCATTGTAAAGTTTTTTGAGGAGGTGGAGTATTTCTTTCATCTGTTCTTTCAATTCTAAAATTACTATTTGCTGAATACTAAAACATTTGAAGGTATTTATTTTTTTCAATTTATCACAGAAAATTTTTCTTGTGTCTTTTTTATTCTACTTTTAGGGAACACATCTCATTACCTTCTAACCTTTCTATTGATATTCTAAACTTTTGTAGTCATAATACTTTTGGGGAGCTTTTTCTTCTTACAGTATTCTTTTTTAACTTATAAATGCCCTCTCTTTTGCCTTTTATCGTGCCTGTTTTTAAGTTTCTTCCTTGTGTTGACTCTGTTTCCTTCTAAAGTCTCTCTCTGCTATGTTAGATCCTGTATCACACATCTGGTCATCACATTCTGTCATTTTGTGGATATGGGACCACTGAGCAAGGCTTGCCAAGTGGCTGTCCTCAGCACACAATGGCCATGTCTTTTTCCTAATTGCTGGAACTGTAGATTTCTGGTTTGTGGCTATTTTCTCCAGAAAAGTCTTCCTTTCTCCTACCTGGTCAGTACTCTGGGAATCCAGCAGGGAAGAGTCATTGGGGTTCTTCATGTGGAGGGAGACTTCCGCTCTGCCCTTTCAGTGTGACAGTGCCTTTGCCTCTAAGCTCTCGGAGTCCTCGGCCTCTCAGGTCTCACCTTTTCCAGAAGCAAACCTGCATTCTTCTTCTCAGATGGGAAGAGGAGCAGGAACCACCTAGCGAACGAAGGCCCTGGAGAGTTACTCCTTACGGGGATGGCAGGAAGTCCTCGGGGTTTCAGTGCACCTGCACCTCCAGCCTGTCTTCTCCTTACAACTCCTACTTCAGGTGTGACTGCACCGTAAGTTAACTTTCCTAAGATTCTGTGACCCATCCTGGCTAGTTATTTTCTAATAATTCAGTCTAGATATGTAAGCTTTTTAATCTCTATTTGAAAATTCATAAATAACCTAACTACTTATTCAAAAATTATTTTCATTAATTTCTCTCTTCTTCTGAGTTTCTTTTCGCCTTACTTCACATTATAGTGGAGTTCTAGGAAGAAATGGAGCAAAGTACATGAATTTCATCTACCAGGGTGAGTGAACGTCTCTGTTAATCAACTTTTGGGATTTAACTTAATTGAATTCATGATTGTCTGAGACAATGAAGAAGAGTTAATTTGGTTACTCATTTCTTTTCAGTTTTATTCAGAGGTTCTAGGGTTGAATAAATAATAGGAAAAGCAATCAATTAATTCTATAAATTCTAGTGTGATCACAGGCCTAGTTATAAGCCTAACATTAAAAAATAAAGGTTCCATTCCCTGGGGTTTTCCACAACCATAAATCCTGTCTGGGTCAGACTTTTTTAGATTTCCTAGCAGTTAGTTTGACTTGAGTTGTGGCTAGGCTGGAACAAAGTCATTGTTTTCTAAGAGCCACTCTGTCCTGTGGTCTCAGTGACATTTTGTGGGGGAATGAAGCTTTCTTGAGGCCTCACTGTAATCCTGTTTAAAAATGTGACATGACATGGCATCTTTTCCCATTCTTAGGGTAAAATCACTTGGAGGATTTCTTAAAAAATACAGAAAGTCTTAGCATGTGCTAAAGGCTTCTGTCATTAAATATATAGATACCACAGCAGAATCAAAACTAAATTTCATATTTTCTTCCAACTATTCTCTTTAGATTTCATTAGAACTCCATTTTTAAAATAATGATTTTTAACCATGCTTAATATATCACTAAGGTATTCCAAGGATTACTATACAGTTACTTTGGGCCTTACACAACCATTGTGGGGCATATGGGCAGCCAATCAAACTGTGAAGAATTTGTATCCTGCAGAGTTTGAATGAGTATAAAGGGATCTGATTTTCTGTCTAGAGTTTATGGAATCCTTTGTGTTAAAGAAATAGTTACCTTCTCCTGATAGAATTAATAGTTTCTGTCGAAGCTACCTCATGCTCTTTGTTGATAAATCAAGATCGAGTCTGCAGAAGTTCTCCAAGGAAGCATTTCCGTGTGAAAGTCCATGTGATCACACTAGTCCTATGGCATCTGTTTGTGCTAACGCTTTGTGCTACTTAGATAATCGCTTACTAGAAGTGTCACTGCCTCTGAGCAACAGGCAGAAAGCATTTCTGTCCTTAAAACCAAATACAGATATTCTTTCTCATTATCATAGTTCAAATGATCAACCTTTTTAATGCGATGGCTACATCCCTTGTGATATTTACAGATTTAGTGCAAATTATTTAATGTAGAGCTTGGGAAGAAAGTGACTGTGTTAAGTCATGAGAATATTTTGTTGAAAGCTAAAGTAACAGCTTTATTTTTTTTTCTTTCTGCACAATTTTAATCTATTATTCATTTTGCTTTTCATTCATTATTGTTGTCTGGCTGTCTTTAAGATGTTTTTCCAAATATACACATTTCTTATTATATTTTAACTTCAAGGTATCATTCTCACAGAAGAAAATTATTATTTTTGAGAAGTGTTGCATGGACCACAATTTAAGGATACTGTAGGTAGTATAACTCCCCTTGGACAACCATGAAATACTGTGTAATATTTTTTGTGTTGCTTTACTGATTTTTAGGAAGTTCTGTTTTTCTGAAAGTGAGGCAAGAGAAGCTAACAGAAGAAAGGAAAAATCATTTAAGGAAAGTGATGCATTCAGAGATTGCTTATAAACTACTAAGTAACAGATAAGTGTTAGATACTATTATTGTAAGGCTGAACTTCAAGTAAGAAAAAGATCCATGAGGATACTATAAACAAAAATGGTGAAAAGAGCAGAAATACCTGGAATTGGATAAGAAGTTACCGTGGAGAAAACAAAGGATAAGAAGTTACCGTGGAGAAAACAAAATAGGAAATGTAGTGCTTGTACTTCCTGTTTGAACAATTAAGGGTCTTTGATTTATTAGCCAAAATCACTGTTATATTAAAAATATTTTGAAAAAAATAAACTTATCATACAGAGTAGTGAAAATCAGAATCTACAGTGCATATGATCCTCCCAGCTTTAAGAAAGATCTATGTGTCAAAGGGGGTTATACGGACTCTATTTCATGTAAGGGTTAATTTATGCTTTCTACCTCTTCTGAGCCTTGCATTTTGCTCTCACTGATACCTTTGCAGTGTGCGTATCAGCAACTCATTTCACAGAGGAAGCTTTGAAGGCTGGTGACTTAGCTACAGCCACTTACTTAAGCAGTGGCAAAGTAATTTTCTCTCCATGGGTTGTGAGTTTGTTCTTACATTTCTAGAAATAGTTTGTTAGAACAACTGTTTCTCTTATGTTTCTGGTGATTCTGGTCATTGAATTTCTCCAGAAGAACTTGTTAGGCAACCGGGGTCACTTGCAAGTGACACTGCCAGGGAATATTTTAAATCTGGTTGTATTTGTACGAGGTGACTTCAAGTGTGTTCTGCTTAAGGAATTGTAGGAACCAACAAATAAGCAAAAATGTTGTCATCCCAACATCCCAAGAATTTGTTCAGCTGTGCACTTTGCCGTGCAGACCATAAATTATCTATAGGCTTAACAATAGTTCTTGTATACTTTATGATTTGGTTTCCAAAATCGTAATTGACTTGAAGACAAGAAATTTGGTACTCTGACAGACATGACATGTAACTGTTTGGGGCCAAAGAGGAGAGGGATTTGACTATGAAAGGCAGAGAGGATGATCCCTAAAGCCAGGCAGTTTTTGAATAGACAAGCAAATAGCCCTAGGTGCTCCAGAAGTTTCTGAGAATGGCTGTCTTGCCCCTGGCCTGTAATAAGCAGGTTATGCCTAGTTACCAGCAGCACATACATCAAATATCAGCCCTGTATCCTGAATCTCTGGGAGCTTGGCTCTACAGCTCGATCTATAATGTACATTCACCTTTGTTCTCACTTGCCCTAAAGAGATGCAGTTCAGCTGTCAGAGTACTGACCTTCCCTTCTTCAAGTCAGCTGTGATTTTTGGAAGCCAAGTAAATAATGAAATATGGAAGAATTAAGCTTAAAATGTTGTGGGCTTTTTTGTGTGTGTGTTTGAACTTCAGCTGTCTCTCCTTTTTGATTGCCTTTTGTTGTGGTAGAAATTCCCCATCCAGCCGTGGATGGTGGGAGAAACCAGGTTAGTACTTAGTCGCCGGACCAGCTTCTTTTCCTTGGAATTAGTATTCTCCTGGCCCAACACAGCAAAATGAACGATAATCTTATTGATGTGCCTGTGCCAGCAAACAAAGATTAATCAGATTTCAAATTCCCCTTTTGGAAAAGTAATTAATCCACCATGGTTAAAATTAAATGCCTTTAATGCTTAGATGGGCTGTCCTTTAACTATTATGAAAATCTTGGTCATTTCAGTCTTATTCCTTGAGATTTCTATAAAGCATAGATTATGCTGTTTTGTACCAGCAGGATGAAGCAGTGTTATAACTTAATGTTAACCAGGTCTATTATTTATTGAAGCACAGAAGCAGCCTTCTTAGTAATTCACACTCCCTTTCACATTTAAAAGATGCTGCATTAGGCAAAGCAAATTTTTCCAGATTTTATCTTTTAGGTCAATTGTATCAAATACTTAAGCAGAGATATTATAGTATCTTAAAATAGTTAAATGAGGATAATAGAAACGTGGCTGTTGACATGAAATGCTTATTTTGGAGAGAATTCTTGGCCTTGTTTGCTCTACATCAGCATAATAGAAGTTGTGGGAGAGGATGGAAGCATTAATGTATTTGCTGGGGATTAATGGCCCTGTAGAGCGTTCTGGTGGGGAACATGTTAGGGGTGGTGCCATAAATGCAGTAATTAAAAAGCTGCACACTAAACATTTTGTAGACTGGCAGATATATTCCCTTCCTCTCCTTGACGGCTGTGTATGTGTTTTATCTTGGTATGTTGGTATTCCTACAGGTAGGAAAAATAATGGCAATCGCAAAGATCTGTTTCCTTTCCAAGGTAGGGCTGGTCCAGTGGGCAGTGTGAGATTTGTTTTTTTCAGGATCAAGTTATTTGTTAACAGTTTAGAATCGTGTCACATTGTACATACCACTTAAAAAGAAACCTGTCTCTTACATCAAGAACTCTTACATCAAGAACTTTCTCATTGAAGTCGTTTTCAGACAAATACTACATTGTGCCATGCCGCTGGGTAACATAAAAAGTGTGCTCAGTAGGATCAGTGATGTTGCAGAGCTTATATGATAAAAGAAATGAAATGGTGAGTAATAGAAAAATACGTGTTAGCACAAAAGCACAGGCCTGTCGCTGTGCTGGGTTTTCGAGAAGTGAGGCTTGTTTATCCCGTTAGTGGTCATCTGGTTGCCCGGTGGGCCAAACCTGAGTCAGGTATGTGCCGTGGGTGGCATGGAGTCCCCTGCTGCTGTGCAGTGCTGTCCGTCCTTCCCAGGGAGGACAAAGAGGGCAGGCAGATGTGCAGCCTGCAATCTTTTTCTCCTTTGCATGTTCCCAATGTTTGCGCAGATCTCTTTTCCCACTTACGGAGCATCCTACTTTTTTCAGTAATTTCTGAGACCTTCTACTTAACACAATATTTATTTATGAATTCATAGAGATTTTCTCCTGTGAAAAGTAAATGCTGAATTAAATTTTCAGTTTTGCTTTCAGTTAATTAGGGTAAGCCACTCCCTTTGTCACCCTCCAGTCACCTCCTGACTCCTGGTTGTGGAAGCTCTTAGGTACTGGTGTATTGGTTTATTATACTTTGTTGGCTGCTCACGGTGCCTCAGGCCCAGGGATACAAGGATTGTTGATTCGGTAGTAGGCATCTGATGTCTTTGGGGCTATCCCTATCTTGACTGATTTCAGAGAAGATAATGTGGTTTTAATACATAGATGTACGAAACACCCAAATTCATTGTAAATACTATGTATTACATTTGTATATTAATAAAAATAGTGGGGTGGGGGGGAAGTCTGTCAGGTTTCAGAGAAGGGCTGGATCTCATGCATGTTCAGGATGGTGGCTCTGGGAAAGCCCTAGGCAGCCTGAAGGACATAACAGCAGCTCTCCAAGGCATTGCCATTGCATTGGGTTTCTAAGGAGCTTTGCTGCTTTTACCATTACTGGGATGCTTTCCAAGAACTAGGTCATTTGCTTCTGGATTTGCCAAAACCCTAGGTGGGAAAGTCTGTAGGATCCTGGGGTGGGAAGGTATGCCTGCTGCCTTACGAGTCCCTCTGCTAGGAGGTCCCTGGGCGGGTGCCCCCGCCAACTCTGCTCCCTCTGCCTGCAGCCTGCCCTCACCAGTGCCCGGTGCTCTCTTCTTGCTCATTAACATAGTCATAATAGGGGGATCTGTGGTTTAGACCCTGTCAGGAAGCTGTATAGGATAGTGAGCAATGGCTTTACTTAATGAAACTGTGTGCCAGCCTGTGGAAGGTTGGCATGCAAAACCATAGATCTTCTTATAAAAAGCCTTCTTCCTAAAGCTCCTGCTTACATGCTGTATTTTTAATACTCTACATTCTACTATCATATGCTTAACCTGCACATCCCCTCTTCCACTTTGGTATGTTCTGTCACATGTTTGTTTACCTTAAATTAGGGTTGGACCACTATGTTTGGAAGAGGGAGCGCTAGCATGCTCGAGGCCAAGAATTTTAAGACACAGATCATCAACCTGTTGTAACCTCTCCAGTGGAGAGCCTTGTCATCTGTTGCCAAGAGTTTTAATATCATTTGGTTTGTTGCCTCCAACCTCCCAAAGTTATTAATTACAAGCTTTCTGTAACAAAAAAAAAATTACAGTACTGAAGATCAGGCTACATCCTCTGTACTCTATCTCTTTGACTGTCTACTAAGCTGTATCCACAACCCAATTTAATTTTTTAGTTTTTAGTTTCAATGCAGCATCTTTTGCCAAGTTTCTAAATTGCTCATGCCCAAGATCCTCTTGCCTTTGCCCCCTGGAGTGCTGGGATTACAGCCAAATTATCTTTATTCTCCTTTTCCTATCAGAGGGTTATGGATTCTTTGAGGTCAGCCCCCTGGTCTGTCCTGGTCCTTTCCTCTGCCTGTTTTGAGCTGTCGCTCGCCCCGTTCTCCCTTGCCTTCTGCCCCAGGTGCTTTCAGCCTTTGCTTCCCTGTTGGTTCCGCCAGCCATAAGTTAGCACTTCCAGTGTCATCTGTTCTCTTTAATCTGCGGTGCTACTTGCTGTGTCAATTCCATAACCTCTTCCTCACTGAAATGACCCTTCATCAAGGTGGCCAGTGACTCCTTAAATGTCCTGTCTACAGATATATTTATCACCTTTCTTTTTTCTTTGTATCCCATCATACCTCTTCGGCGTGCTTCCTTGGTTTTCTTGGAGAATCTTCTGCGCAGTCTCTCATTGTGTGTCCCCTAGGCTCTGTGCTGAGCACGCATCCCGCAGCCCGCTCACTCGCCATTCCTCAGGAATCCCCCTGCCCTCCGTGGGGTCTCCACTGTGCTCTGTAATCATCCCTTCTTACTTCTGTCTTTTGCTTTGGCTTCTTCCTCAAGATTCACACTCAAAAATGCACGGGTGTCCCCAGCCTGAATCTCTGTATCTCAGTTTCTGATGCCTTGGTCTACCCTCCTTCTCTTTTTTCTACTATCTCCTGTCTTCCCTACTTCAGTGATAACTTTCCACCTATGCGCTTTTAGATTCTGGCGATCCTGAAGCAGTAATTCTGTCTCCCTTCCCCTTTCTACGTCTGCTGCCCTCGTTGTGACCCTGCCTCTCGGCTTCGGACGATTCTAACAACCGAACTGTCCCAGTGCTGTCCTTCCCTCCTCTCAGCCCTCTTCAGATCCACCCAGAAAGAATAATACATCTGAAACTCAGATCAGAACCTTTGTGACTCTGCAGCCAGACCGCAGGCAGAGTTCTCTGAGAGACATATAGGTTGTGGTTTGGTCCCAGGGCCTTTCCCTAGGTCTTACCCTGGAGGGAGCCAGGAGCACTGAGCTACTTTGACAAGTTTCTTACCTCTGTCTTTTCATTTGTCATGTTTCCAGCCCCAGCTTAACAACTCCAGCCCAGATTTAGGATGTGCCAGGCATCTTGTTCTCGGAGCCTTCCCTGGCTTCTTCATTTCTGGGCTAGGTGAATCCCAGGCTGTTCCATTCATCCACTGCCCTGCACAGCTGGTTTGTGTGTGTCCCTTGAGTCTCTTTAGACTTTGCTTCCCAACTAAAGTGGTAAATAGGGCTGCCTGTAGTTGACGGAGTTGATCTGCTTTGAGGCAGAGACAGTACAGAGTGGTAACTAGGTCCACTCATGGGGCGTTGACCAAGTTGATTCTCTTTGAGATAGCGATGGTGTCTTATCCATCTTCGTAGCTCAGGTGCAGAACAAGTGCTTGTCATGTAGCACATATTCAGCATTTGTTTTTAAATAAAGAATTTATTATGACAGTAGATAATTCAGTATTCGCAAAAATAGGCAAAAGTAGTCCATGTGTAGTTTTTTTTTTCCTTTAGAAGGGTGTTTGAAAGGGGCTTCTGGTGTTCAGCTTAGGAAAATTTATTGCTTAATTACTTTCTCATTACTGTGACAGAATACCTGACATGCACAAACTAAGTGAGGAAAGAATTAGTCTAGCTCATAGTTTCAGAAGGTCACAGCCCGTTCACAGGTGGGTGGCTAGAAAACGGTGGTGGGATAATGTGGTGGGTCTGGGTCCAGGGGTGGGAGTGGGAGTGGGAGCCGGAGACAGAGCTCCTCACATAGCATGGCTGAACAGCGAGACAAGTCTGGGAAGAAGGGTGGAACCAGCACACACCCCTCCAGGTGAAGGCCGTAAGCAGCCACCCCTTCTATCCCAGACCCACCTCCAGACCGTACACAGTATCCTTAGGTACGTGAGTCTTTCGGGGGACATTCTGTATCCAAACCACAACATTCACTGAGCTGTGCACTTGTGGGTATGTGCATGTCCTTATGTTTATGAAAAATTTAAAAACCTATTTGACATGTTGCCTCTCCAGTACAGGAAATTTTCTTCTTTCATTTCAAGCTTTCAGAATGTGATGGGTTATTATTTCCCATGTCACAACAAAGAGCCACACTAATGATTTCCCTTGACATTAAGGAAGAATGAGCTGAAAAAGTGTCAGTGGAACATGAGCGACTGGGCTGAATTCTAGAGAGGGAAATTGAGGGCCAGCCCTAATTGAGGGAGTTGCTGTGACCTGCACCTCTGTCACTTACTCCAAGGCCACATGCTAATCATCAGCAAGCTCCAGGCTTGTCAGCAGTGATGGGGGACTTTATCTCACATGTCACTATGAATAATTCACAAACATGGTTATCTACAAATTTGTGGTCATCATTAGCATTTTAATGAAAAAAGCAATTATTATTCTAAGTCTCTGTTCTGTTTCTACCTGTTTTGTCTCTTCCTATCGCAGCTAACGGTCTCACTATTTCCCGAGTACTTGGGAGCTGCGAGGCCCCTGCTAATGTGCTGACTGTCGCTATGGGCAGACGGTACCCGGAGGCTCACCGCCGTCCTGGCAGCTCCTGTACGTATGGGATTGTGCTGTCTTGCGTCTTGTGTATGCCTGCTCCTCCCCTCCCTCTCCTCCACGTCTCTTCTCACTGTGGAATATGTTATCAGGGCGCTGAACTGGTGAAGGTTTCTGAGATGTAAATGAGGGTGTTTAGAATGCAGAGTGGATTGCTGTGGGGTAAATTTTAATATTGAATAGTGAGAAATGTTATCTAAATTAGAATTTTTATAATCCAATGCCCATCTCCCTTTTCTATTTCAGTGTTTCCATTCATAAACTGACTTAACTTTTTTCTTTCTTCACTGACGTATATATCATTTGAAACAATAGTGATGCTGCAAATTAAAAGTTTCCCAGTGGTTATTTTAATTTATTTGAAAAAAAATACGGACCCAGAAGAGACATCCTTTGGGAAAGTCCCTGTTTCATATGCCTTGGGTTTGGGCCCTGGCTCTCACTTCTTAGCATTCTCCAGAGGAGAACAGTTAGTTCAAGGTCCCTCCGTGATGACTTTCTGGGTCTCACAACACTTAGGTTTTCCCAGCAGTCTTCTGGGGGACTGCTAGAATCACTTTAATTTCTTGTTTGTCTTGGCTCTTATTAACTTAAGAGAAAAACTGAGTACCTCCTCTTTAATAATCTGCCTCTATTTATAGAAGGGCAGTTTTCCTCAGAGTTAGTGTTTGGTCTTCTTAGCCTTTCAGCTTTGGGTGTGCAGTGAGATATTCATATATTTTTGTTGCTTCCCTTTTGACCCTGTCGAATGTTGGTTTCAAATGAATGTTTGTTTGGGGTAGTTCCCCACAGAGCTTCTGTTCCCATAGCTCTTACGTGGTTATGTTGATTCATATTTACCTTTTAGTCCCAGTTCCCCTTTCATTCAATTTTTTTCCTAGAAAAGTTAGAACCCCCTTGCCCAGACAATTGCTTATAAAATAAAACATGGTGGCAATGGGAAGGGATTGCTGACCGCAGAGAAGGGGTTCAGGCTGTGGCCATTAAGACTGACAGGGACAGGGTCAGCAGCTTGTCTACATGCACTTCGGTATCTCCAGGGGCGGCTGTTACTACTTTACCTTGAAATTAGCACTTTCCACAATGAACATCAGAATACACCAGATAAGTCTAGAATAGAGGCTGGCGGACTTCGGCCAGTGGGCCACATCCAGCTCATTCCTGCTTTTGTAGGTGCTATTTTTTTAAAAATGATAACATTTTGCATATTCTTTTTATTTTTTCTGTTAGCCCGCATTTAAAAATATCTGTGACCCTATTAAGAGAACAGTTGCCTAGCCTGCTGTGGAGGAGAGCTGGAACGCGTGCATGGTGATTGATCTGTGCAACCTGTTAGTATCTGACCTACGAAAACGCTAATTTCTTTTGACTCATTCTCATATAAATTGAGGAAATTCTTCTTTCAAGATGGTTACCACTTTAAAGGTTGGGCTCTTAGAGCAGAAGTAAGTTTATGAGAGAAATTGACATATGTGGACGTGCTCAGTTTTCATCATCTTGCGGGTGCAAGACCTTCCCAGGCTGTGCTGTTCAGGAGCTGCAAGCAACCTCCCCTGACTTACTTCTTATGAAGAGAACACTATCTTCATCTCTCCCTTCCTGGGGCCAGGAGCCCTGAGATTAATGCCTGAGGTCTTTGCTGAGTGAGTGAGTGGTGTCTCCTCTTGGGTAAAGACTGCATTTTTCACCCACAAGGGTGACTATGATTTCTAAGGGACACAGTGTTTGTGTAACATGTGACTTGGAGCATCCTCCCTTGAAAGTGGGAAAAAGGTGGTCCTCACTCTTTTCCAGTTCCTAGCTCCGAATTCTCTTAGTACTGTTGACCCATGATCTGTCATGGTTTATTTTGTGTGGTTCATTCCTGTTCTTCCCTTCCTGGCTTTGTACCTCATTTCTTCTGGTTATGCAGTAAGATTTTTCTCATCACAACCTGCAGCTGACATTCTGTGAGGGCCACTCTTAACTATGTGGGAGACTTCAACCACAGCAGCTCTGTCTGCTCTTACATAGGACAAGAAAGCTGAGATGACTGGGGACGCCTGACACCAGGCCTGTTTCTCAACAGGGTCACACTGTTCCCTGGAGAAGGGAAACTATTTCAGGGGCAAAAAATACTCTAGAGTTTATAATTTTATCATCGAGTATGGCCAGAGCCATTAGGCAAGAGCTGGCAGAACACACTGCTGTGCTCTGGACTGTTTTTGAGGCTCATGTGTCAGGTTGGACTTTTACTTTTCTTTCTGGTTTGGGGTCATTGTTCTGCCTTTCAGTTCTGTTTTCTTATAGGACAAGATGCTGTTCTCTGATGGAATGTGGAATGATATTATACACTCAGCACCAAAATGAGAAGTAAATAGGGAGAACTGACCTTTCTGGACTTTTTGCACAAATATCTATGCGTGTGTTAAGACTGAGTTTGGAAAGTATTCTGAGGCTTGCCTGTGAAATTACATCCAGTCCGTTATTGTTTGTACCTACCCGTCCCTTTGCGTGACAGCAGCTGCTGCTCCAAACGCTGGCTTTCAGGATGTGGACTGTTGGAGTGGCCTGCTGACCTCTGGCCTGCTGTCTCTCTGCCTCCAGAGTTTGTTGGGCATTGTGGCCAAATCAGGCCAACTGCAGAATATTTCTGAATGTCACGTTGAGGGGACTGCCACTAGTGCAGAGGTGTTGCTGCTCCTTATTATTAATACCCACTCCATGATTAACTGTCATTATTGTTGTTCATATAAGTGGCTCTTCAGTCAGCACCGTAGGTCACCAGCCCGTGTAGGCTGCTCTTGCCATATAGAGTCTTTGCCTTTGGGTCACTGTGCCAGTCACTGTTCATGCTGTGTCCTATTTGGAGTATGGATCTATCTCCAGATAACCTGCTAAAATCCTTCTTCATATAGGGTACTGCAGCGTTGCCTTCTTTACCAGGAAGCTTACTTGGTTTCCCAGGTGGCAGCATGGACTCCTACAGCTTGATTTAAGAGATCCAGACCTTCCTGAAGCTTGTTTCCCAAATTCTTATGTTTTAGTGTATGCAAGTACTTTGACACTGTAGTCTTGATTTCCCACCTGTCCAGTGTGAGTGAGAACAGTGTTTCATCTGTGGTAGAAGTTTGAGGCAGGAGGATTGCCTGAGTTCAAGGCCAGCCTGGGCTCCAAAGTGAGTTCAGGACTAGCCTGGGCTACAGCGTAAGACTCTGTCTCAAAAAAAAAAAAAGAAAGAAAGGAAGAAAGAAAGAAAGAAAGAAAGAAAAGAAAAAGAAAAGGAAAGAAAAGCAAAGCAAAAGGTAGATACAGTAGTAAAAATACAAGTCCTTCCTTGGCCTTTCCTTCCAGCCTATTTTCTCTGACGGATAAAAACAGAAGTTTTCTTTGAGGTATTTCCTCATGCTACACACTGCCCTGTGTTTACTGGAAGCATTTGGTTTCAGCTCTGTAAGCTTTGAAAAGTTCCTCTATTGTCTCTGTTTCACAGATGGAGAAGAATTAAGGCTGAAAGAATAAAGTAACTTGGTAGACTAGAGATGCCTTTTGAGCCAAGCTTTTTCAGCCCTTTCTCCCCATGTTCCCTTGGGTTTCATGTGACATTCCAGAGGCAGACTGATTCCCCTTTATGGAAGGAGGAGCTTTTATCCTGGTTACAAATTTCTGGTCAAGACTCTCAGTTGACTTTTACCTCCCATGCATTGGTTTCAGCTCTTTGTTTGAAAGCACTGGCTGGAGACCCCATGGTCCCTGGCATAGGAAGAGCATGGGCAGAACCAAGGGTATCAGGCAAGGAAATAGTTCTCTGTTTAGCTGGCATTTGAGGAAACTTTTGGATTTTGAATTAAAACCAAGAGCCTAAGTGCTGTGTTCAAGATCATGTCAGCCTAGTGGGTCTCACTACTCAGAACTTCCAGGATCTGACATGGTTCCTAAGAGATAGTCTCTCTGGGCTGGTTTGCCCGGTGTAGGAGGCAGCCGTGCTGGCTCATCCAGACACAATGATCACAAGCCTGGGGTGTCCTGGTGACTTTAGGAATAAGAGTCCATGAATGAAGAGTGTATGTGAACTTTGGAAAAGATTAAAGACAAAATGATTTTAAAGGTAACGCCAAAAATTTGGTAATTTTAGGAAATGTGTAGCTGTCAAAAAGTATTAAAAAATCTGTAACGTTTTGCACGTATTATTATGGCCTTTAATATGGGCATATGCATGTGTACTTCAGTAATAAGCATTGTTCTGATCAGGTGGCATGTCTGATTTTATAACATGCTTTGTGCCATCACTTAGTTCACCGTGTGTTGTTCTGATATTAATAAATCTTATTTTACTCTGTTATCTTATGCTTTTTTTGGATCTACCAATGATAGACCATCACCCATAGTTTAACATTTAGCAGATGATTTCCAGTCTTTTGCTGTCCTTCAGGCATTGCTCAGAACTCTTCTCCTTTTTTTCTCATAATAAGTGAAATCATCAGAGAATTTGCTTGGGCACTTACGAGATGCTGCCTTGCATGTGCAGATGCCCTTTGGAGAGGTTTTATCCTTCCCAGTTCCTGCATCTTCCACTCTGGAAACAGAGAGATGAAAGAATACTTATTGAGATCATAGATGAAATGTTTGTTGTTTACATAGTTTGTGTTTTCATTAATTTTCCCTAAAATTGAGGCTTCATGTCTTTTTATCTGCTCAGAATCAGCAACGTTTAAATATGTGTGAACCAATGTGAAAATACTGGTGTGACTGTTGTTGACAGTGTGACTTGTTTTCGTCGTGTCTGGTTTATATTGGTTTCCAGCTAAATGTCTGATTCTTTGAGGAGACAAGTGGCCAGGCTTTCCATGTGGCAGCAGCTTGGGGAGGTTATTTAAAGTATGAGACAGTCTTCAGGCTTAGAACTTGGGGCTAAGCAGCAGGCAGCCTGTGATTATGGGCAGAGTCCAGTGACTGAGAGATTGGTACCCACCTGTCCCTCCTATTCCTGAGCTCTGGGCTCTGCACAAGTCGTTGAACCTGAGGGAGTCTCACTTCTGACATCTGTACACTAAGGAGCAAGGCTGGCTCCTAGGAAGCTTCTGGCTCAAAAAATCTATTTGCCTTTTGGGGAGAGAACTGCAAATGAAATTTGGCTCTAGGAAAAACCAGGCTGAAGGCAGCTAGTGTATTCAAGATATAGAACTCGGAGAAATAATGGGCAGTGAAATGTTTAACCTTTGCATTTTAACTGCTTGAAGTATTTGCAAATAGGCAGGGCGGAGAGGTTTAGATGAGGGTCATCGTAGCCACATTGGTATAGCTAATTTACTGAAGCAGAGACAAAAATAAAAATGCTTTTACATGATGTTTAGGTTTATGTAGGTTGCTAGGCTGGTGTGTTAACACTTGTTTCCTGGTGTAAATGCTTCTGATCAAATGGTCCGAGTAATCATTATGAATGTAATTGAAGCACAAGGTCTGACCCATAATGAGTGCTGAATAAAGAAATCTTGAATGAATGAGTGAACGAATAAGTACTTCCTTGAATACTTAGCTCAGCACTGCAAAGGAGACAAAGTCATTGCACGTCGTGCGCTTTCCCCCGACTCCTGCCTCCGCCACGCAGTGCTGTATTAAAGGCAGCTGCTCTGTGGTCTCCTGCCCTGGTGCTTTCCTCCTGTTGGCCTCACCATCTCCCTCGCTCTCTTCTCCCTAGTGTCCCCTGTGAGTAGGGCTGCGAACCCATGGCAATTTCTCTTGTGCCATGATTGGTGCCATGTGATGTCATATACTGTGGGGCCCGGGAACCTGGTGCAACCCGAGTGTTTTATATTTGGACGCTGTACTCCAAGACTGTGGAGGCAGCAATGAGACTTTTGACCTCTTGTTGGGTGGGCTGCCTCTTCTTCCCTCTGGGTGGTAAGACCCTCGTCCCCCAGACGTGAAGAGCTGTGGCATGCTCCAACCACCTTCTAACTCTTAAAAGGTACAGGCTCTCTCATCTGACTCAGTTCTATCCTCTCTTCCACACTAAGGGTTTATTCCTCATAACTTGGAATTTATCCTAGTTTTTAAACGGTTGTTAGTTATCACTGCTTCCATTTGTTCATGTCTTTGAAACAGCCGGACTCCTCTGTTGTCTCAGTTTTCAGAAACATCATCGCCAGTCTGATTAAGGAATTTTAAGACCTTGGAAGTACCAATTTTGTAATCCTTCATTTTTGTAAACCTTTAACCACAATACCTAATAAATAGATATTAACTCAGTGAGTGGGTGTTGCTTAGAACCTTCTGATGAGGTGCTGCATACCAAGTGACCCCCCACCTTTCTCAGGGTAGTGAACTATAGCCTCTTCCGTTCACCTCATTACTCAGAGCACGCCTCTCTCCATCCCTCTGTCCATACATTAGAACCAGTCTGTTAGATCTTAGATTGTCATCTGGTATGCAAGACTCATGTCTGAGGCCTGTCCACTGCCGTTAGTTTTAGGTACTCATTAAAGTACTAGCTTGCTTTTTATGTCTAATAAACATGAGTATGCCTTAATACCAACACTTGAAAAGAAGGTTATGCCTGTATGTTTGTTTCTCTGAAGAGAAGAATGAGAAAGAGAGTGAGCACACGTGAGCAAGAGTGCACCGGCATGCCCAGAACTGAGAACCCGTGGTGTGTTCAGTAGAAGGAAGCGGAGCACCGGAAAGAAGCCTGCTTGGTGTCTGCTTCTGTTGCAGAAGGAGACCGTGGAAGGTAACATATGGAGGGAGCTGCCTGGGCCTTCCTTTTTCTCCAACAGCTGGCTGTCTTATTCTGAGGGTGCCCATGCATGGGCTTGACTGAGACCTGCGGACCTCATGCTTATGGTTCTTGGGGTAACAACTGTCAGGGGTTCTTGAGCAGAACTTCTCCATCGGGATGAGGATGATGGGGACAGACAGGATAGAGTCCATCCCTTCTTTGTCTGAGGGTGGGCTTTGACTCAGAGATGAGAAGAATGTGCTGACCCCAGAGAAGTGGCCACAGCACCCCTTGCTGACAGATGCAAGGAGGAAACATCCCAGCCACACTTTGGGAGATTAGAGACATCCTCTGAGTATGCATCCAGAAGGGAAAGGAGAAAATATGTAACTATATGCAGTAATTTTGAAATCAGAGCAAATAGATTTATTTTTTCTAAGTTTTGAGATGACCACCGGGTATGTGGGCCCAGGTGCTATTTAATATCCTGCTGCCTTATGCCTCAATTATAAAATAAAGATAGCAGCAGTTCTTTCATCTCAGTGTGACTGCAAGGACTGAAATAGTTAATGTATAGAATATCTCTGCACTGCCTGCTAAATTAATCGGTGTGTTGTGCATATATTTTAGAAATTGTGATCATTAAGAATACTTGCAGATGTCTTTGAAGCCAATATCTGGTAAAATTAAGATTAACTCATATGCTCTATATGTTGAAGCAGGGTTTTACCGTAACTTTTGAAAGTTAGAATGAAGTTGGTTTTCATGGAGGTAGATAAATTGAAGAAGTGATGTTGGGAACATCAAGAAAAGTCCAGAGGACCTTGACAAGTGGAGGGGAAGGGCATGAGTCAGAGACAACTAGGAGAAGCCAGGCCAGGAGGACAGCTCTGTGTGGCCATGTGGTGTCGGTGACAGGGCCTATTTCCAAATCCCTGGGTTATGAATGTTCCCCTTTCCCAGGACAGGATGTGAGACAGGGTAGCTCTGTAGATAAAGCCTTTGGAGTCTTCCACAGGTTCTAGCCTTCTTCCCACTTCAGGGAGAAGCTGTGAGATAGAATGTTCACCTCAGGCTTTTGGAGTCCTTGGAACACAGGGAAGTCAGGGATCTGCTGCTGTGTAGCTTGCTGTGTTCTGCAAGTTCCTTTGCCTCTCTGTTGTGTGAGATGATGAAAAAATATGGCACCCACTGTGTGTGTTGAGAGTGAGAGATGGTGTCCACTGTGGGTGCTTAACCCAGAGGATGCCCTGCAAACATCAAAGCCCTGTTTCCTGGGGCTTTGCTTAGAAACTCAAGCCCAGTAGGCAACCCAAAGTGGCAGGCTTTTGGGCATTGGCTTCTCTAAGTAAATCTTGATTGGGACTTTAAAGGTCTGCTGGTTCCTGTTACTGTTTCAGTAAAGATTCCAGGATGGAATCTTGGCGTTGTCACTGACATATACTCCTATCAGCCTCACCTTTCCCTCCAAAACATCATTGAGCATAGAAGCCAAGAGAAGTAGGTGTCATTTCTTTTTTACTGGGCCCCAAACACCCAGGCCTTCATTCCTCCCCCCCCCCCCCCAATTTTTAATTCATAGCAATACTGTGAAGTGAATATCCTTCCCCCTCCTCCGCCACCCCCAGTACTAGGAGTTGGAATCCAGGGCCTTTTCACTGAATTATATCCCCAGCCCTTTTAAAAAATTTTTGTTTCAAGACGGGGTCTCCTTTGCTCAGGAAGAGCTCAAGCTGGGATGCTCCTACCTCAGCCTCCCAGAGTGCTGGGATTACAAGCGTGTGACACTGCTTGGCCCAAACTTTTAGACCTTGTGATAGGGTCATTTAAATTATAGACCAATGGTTTTGGCTTACTCTCAATGTTACATAGAGACTTCGCTCATGTTATTTGTTCTCATTACCAGGACAAGACAGAAAAGTGGATAATGGGAACTTGGTTCATCAGAGTCACAAATCAAGAAATTAATACTCAGGGGTTGGAGTGTAGCTCAGTGGTATGTTGCAGGCGCTGCAAGCCCAAGGCCTTGGTTTTAATACCCAGCAGCAAACAAACAAAAGCATCAACTCCCACATGTCCTGACTTCCACTAGCAAGACTGGTTAACCTTACCTAGCTGTCCCAGTTAACAGAGCCTGCTGCTCTCTGGGAAGCAGTTGTCCCGAGTCTTTTCTAACACTGGCCTTCTCGAACGACCTGCCAGCCTCACAGGAACTTGACACACTTTCTTCAAGCACTCGTGTATTCTACTTCCAAAGAAACCATTTTCCTTGGCTAATTTGGTAAGATTCTTTTTCTTTAGTTTCCTTTAATTATCTTGTTAAAAAAAAAAGAAGAACTAGAGAAGACCATCTGCTTTATGAGGCAGTTTATATCTTATGTTTTCTCTAATAGATATATGAAGGCCCGTTAAGCCAATTAAGGCTTCGTCTCGTGCTTATGGGAGATGGTGCTTTTGAGTCACTGCCTCCGATGTTTCTCAGTGGTAGATGTGGGGAGTCTGAGAGTGTACATTTCAGGAGATTTCTTTTCTTTGTTCTGTAATTGTTGTAGACACAGGGAGCCCCTGTGCATATAGTGCCAAATGGTCACTACAGGGTTCTTTGCAGTTTTAATCCTCCCCTCACACCACAGAAAGTTCAATTAACATGTTTCCTGAGCTGTAGAGTAAAATCTGTCAAATGCAGCATGGAAAGCAGATGGGTGGTTGCTGTCTTCTTTGTCACCAACTTTGAGCTCCAGTCATGGGAGTGTCTGCTTCCTCACCTCCTTCTATGCCAAAGCTTTAGTTTATGAGTCAAAGACACATATGAAGGGTGGAGGGGAGAAGGAAGTGCTTCTTTATTTTTTTTAATCATACCTATGTATTTAAATTCATTTTCAAATTTTTATGTTTTTGAAAATTGAAAATAATTGTTTGGGTCTGAATATAAAAATGTTTTCATGCTCATTATAAAAATGTAGGCAAATCAGCAACATAAAAGTGTTAGAAGACATTTTTCTAAATGCTATCACTCAGAATTAGCACTATTAACATTTCAGTGAGCTTTTCTATTCACTACTTTAGCAGCAATTACCTGCAGTGTGCCAGGTACCAGTGATGAGGGAAACATGCAGTTCCTGCAGTCATGCAGAGAGCAAAAGACACTGGATTGCACAAAATAAATACATATGTGAAATTTTGTAAAAATGCCAGATACCAACAATGTCAAATTCCATATAAACTTACTTTAAAGCCAGAATCATCCCTATGGACAGTAAAACTAGACATAAGACATAACCAAAAAAAGAAAGTAGATATTGAAACTATGTTTTAAGAGAAGGTACAGGATTATTAACATAAGCTTGAATTATGAAAACTCAGAAGCAAGATGAAATCACTTGAGAGAATTGGAGAATTTTAAAGTTTTAGAAGTAAATTCAAGGTAGGAGTTCGAGGCCAGCCTCGGCTGCACAGTGAGCTCGGGACCAGCCTGGACTACAGAGAAAGAGAGATTCTGTCTCAAAAAATATTGCTGCAAAATTGTAACATTTGTTGTAATGAAAACATTCATAATCTTTTATGTTAAAAAGGGTGAAATACAAGGCCCTGGGGCATAGCTCAGTGGTTAAAGTGCTTGCCTAGGAAGTACAGGCCTTAGGTTCAGCTCTCCAGCTCCACATAAGGCAGGTGTAGTGTCAGTGCCTGTAATCCCAGCACTCAAGAGGCTGAGGCGGGAGGATTGTCATGTACTTGAGGTGAGCCTGGGCTACATAGGACCAGCCTAGACTACAGTACCTAAAGCAGACAGACAGACTAATTCAAGTTAGAGCAAATAACAAAATCAAATTTTACAAATGTTGCTGTCATAGAAATAGAAGATAAAAAAGAAAAAATACAATTAAAAAGTGAATGAAGAAAGGAAAATTGAGAAAAGATGACAATATTATAGCTAGACAAAGTAGATCCTACATACCAAAGAAAAGAAAACCAAACCAGAGGGAAAGTTCTGGTGGTGGTTGAGTGGGGCATGGGGTGGGGGTCGGGGGGATTTGAAAACTCAAGCTCAAATAAATACATCCTTCAGTTTAAAGTACGAACTGAAAACAACTCATTGTAAATATTCTAGTAAAACTATCCAATTAAAAACAGAAAAAGAAAGTCTGTGGGAATCTAGATAGAGAGAATTAGCAACAGAGAATTAAATTGTTCCTAGACTTTTTGGCAGAGACTTCTTTAGGGGGTTGAGGGAGCAGTGCTGGGAATTGAACCCTGGGCCTTGCATATATAAGAAAATTACCACTCAGCTTCATTTTAGCCCCATTGACAGAAACTCCATGCCAAAAGAAAATTGAACAATCTATTTAAGATACTTAAAGGAAAGAAAGTATGATCCAGGATTTCTTCAGCCTAGCACAGTTGGCTTTCAGGCATGAAGAACACACACTTAGGAACACGCAGGAAGTCTGAGGAGGAAATACTGTTCGCATTAGCTCTTCCTGAAGAGGCGTGTCTGGCTGGTGGCTCACTGTGTTTTTGCTGTTTATTTTCAATAGTATAATGAAAAGAGGAAGTTTTAATACTTATATATGTACATTAACTATATAGTATGTATTAGGTAGTATATAATAGTATGCTATGTAACTACCATATTTTTATTATATAGTGTATAATAGTATACATTTTCTGTGTATCCCAAGGCAGTTATTCTTAGTACAATAAAAACTAAGGAAAGGCAGGCTGCAAGTCGAATGTGACTACAGAGCATAAGCTTCAGACAACCAAAACAAAAGGCCTGGTGTGCAGTAAGCCTGGGCATCTTCAGATAACAGGGAGCAAGGGACCTGTCACACGCATTCGGGCACATCAGAAGGACCCAGGAGCCGACAGAGAGACTCTGCTGGCCAAGAAAGAAGAGCTGTGAATGTATTTAAATCCACAGGGTTATGATAGTGTGGTAGAAAGTTATTATTTACCTTCTGAAGTTAGTTACAGTGTCACTTTATTGTCTTGAAAGTAGAGAACCAGATGTTCATCCTGCGTTTTATGTATATATGTGTGTATGTATGTATGTTTTCCTGAGGCAAAGTCATGCTCTCTAGTCCAAGCTGGTCCTGAACTCACTGTGTAGCTCAGGCTGACCTCATATTCACAGCAATCCTTCTGGCTCAGCCTACTGAGTGCTGGGAATGCAGTCATGGACCACCACACCCAGTCTGTGTGGTGCTGGGGGAATCAAAGTCTGCGCCTGCTGTGCAGGCACTCTAGCCGGCCACTGCCCTTCCTCCCGCCCCGTCTTGCCTTTCTGAAGGGAACTATGGCACTGCATAATCAAGTAATGAAGAAATGGAGGTATCTCCTAGGAGGCGTGTCGTCCCGTAAGTGAAGATGGAGCAAAACCACTAAAACGTCGTCATTATGTAGCTTCTGTGGACCTGGGTATCAAGTAGCAATGGCCACTCACATTGAAAACAAGTGAAATCTAATCACAGCACTCTGGGTGGTCGAGGCAAAGGACCACAAGTTCAAGGATAGCCTGAGCAATTTAGTACTAAGTAAAATCCTGTCTTAAGACAAAAAAATTAAAAGGACTGGAGCTATATAGTTCAGTGGGTTCAATCCACAATACTACCAAATAAAACAAAAGAAAAGGCACCCAACTGTCCCTGTGCCTGGGGAGGAGAGGGCCGTCAAAGGGACCTCATCTCAGGCTGTGCGAGCCTCCCAGTGCAGCTGCTAATCTGCTGGGACTCCGACCTGGGTTGGGGGCTGGGGGCGGGGGGGTGGGGGTGGGAAGGAGTTCAATGTGCACCAGCAGGGTGTGTGCTGTAGAACCGCCACAGTGCCACATGTACTGTAAGAAATAAATTGGAGAAGAAAAAGATGGAAAGGATATAAATTAAATATAACTTTAAAAGATGTTTCAGAAATTTAAAATATAGACAGTGCTTAACTATACAGCTAGGGTTTTGTATATGAGCAATCAAAACCCTAAAGAAAAATTAATGATTACCCTAAATTCAAGAATTCACTTCTGGAGAAAGAGAAGCAGAGCATGGAGGGCCTTTGGAGTCACTGGCACAGTCTGCGTTTTGGTCTAGATGGTAATTAGAAGAGAGGCTTTTTTTTTTTAATAATAGGCTGTTTTATGTGGTTTCTTTATTCTGTATTTCATTTTACCATGAAAAGATTTCTAACGTTTTTTAAATGAAAGAATGATGCCGTGCATACTGTCTTTCTCCCAACTTTTTATTGTGATAATTTTAAGCTGACAGAAAAACTGAAAGCATTGTGTAGAAAGTGCCTCATATTGTCTCGGAGTTGTTTTTATCCCCATTCAATAATGTCTCCTAAAGATCTTTCCCGTGTCATTAAATAGAAGAGCCCCAATTCTGATTGATGCATAGTATTCCATTGTTTGGGTATAATACTGTGTCAGGTTCCTATCGTTGGATACTTGTTTCTCATTTTTTTCCTGATAAAAGGATTGCTGTTTATATGTCCTTATGGTAAAACTTAACATTTACTCTGTCACAGCGTGTTCTAATGTGCATATAAATCATGGCATATTGTGCGTGAATAGTAAGCAGCAGAGGCTAAAGATACAGCCTGACTTGGAGCCAGGCCTATAACTAGGAAGGGCACAAATCTCAGAAAAAAAACTGTTGGTTCCCCACAGTAAGGTCTTTGCATCCCATCATCTTTGTCTTTGACACACTCGGGTTTAATTCCAGCCACTCTTCCATAATCACGTTTGGTCGTTGTGGGTATAATTACGGTATCATTTACCTACTCTGCACAATGCTGCGTGATGAAAGCGTGCTAAGACTCCGTGTCTTACACAGTAGCCCGTTGTGTCTTGGAGAACGCGGAGTGATTCTGCCAGGAGTCCCTGCTGGGCCTGTGGGGTCTCCAGTCCACTGCACATATGATCTGCAGACCTGTGGCTCCTTGTGGCCTGCTTCCACATGCCTGCGGCTGGTCTGAGGTGGCCTTAGCCAAGAGAACTCAGCTACCCTCCCCAAGTCGCCCACAAGCCCCCACCCCACTCCCTTAATGTGTTCTTGTAACAGTTGTACGCATCATGTCTTTTTCATGGGACTAGAAGTTGGAGCATAATTTTGGGGGTTTTACATCATCCCATTTTACTGACCCCAGAATGACCAAACCAAGTTCTATAGCTGAGCCCAACACCAGTGGAAGAAACTGTAAAGTCAGAGGCCTGAGACCTCGGATTAAGGGAGGCTGTAAATTGGCACCACTAATGCAGTCAGTCATCTGTTGCTCTCCACGAGCATATTTTAAAGCTAGAACTTCATATGAGCATAAAACATTGCTTTTGTTTGTAAATTGGAATATGAAAAGTGGAGATTAAGTATATTGTGGGAGAGCACAAATTCAGTTTTTAAATTTTCAGGTTCATGGTTATAAAATATTTCTTACGTGGAAAATTCTTCATTTAATGATGTGTCTTGAAAGTATTCTTTATACGTTTCTGAAAGCAGGCTTCTTTCTAGTTGTATTTTTTTCTGTTTGGTGAAGTTCTTTGAATGTATGTAAATTCAGTGTGTACACATCTACTCTTTCTTCTTGAAAAATAAAAATATGGAACAAAAATTTTATATATGTATATTTGTTAAATACTCTTTCTTATTTGTGCATCTTAAATTTATACACATTTTAGTTGTCTAAGTAAAACTGTATATTGTACTAGACAGGTCATATAAAAGGTTTTATAAAATAAATTTGCCGCTGTTGAGTTTCTCTCTATTTTCTCACTTTGGAACTTATTCCCAAAGTGAGTTAAAATTCTACACACTGACTTTCAATTGCACTCTGCTTTGCTCTCTTGGGCTGTGGATAAAGAGAAGACTTGGGTTTGCTTGCAGACAGTAGCTCTTAGTTTAATCATGTATCGGGATGTTGGACACCAACTCCAAAAGAACTCTAATAATGCGGCAAAAATTGTCTTGTACATTACTTAGTTCAGGCTGAGCCAAGTTCCAGTGAAGGAGTCTTGATGAAAATGTCACGAAGATCATGAGCCTACTCTTTAGAGGCAAGAAGATATGGTCCTGGTACTAACTCTGTCACTTACCTCTCATGTGACCTTAGATAGCTAACCTAGCCCACCATTTCTGTCTATAAACTAGCCGTCATAGCAGTACCTCTTTCATAAGACTATCAGAAGTGACAAATGTGTACATGGCTTGGTGTATAATAGGTGCTCCATAAGAGTGATACACTATTGGAACTGGAAGGGACCATAGTTACCTGCTATTATTGCTCCACTTCGTATATCTTGAAATAGAGATGAAGTTCTTCAGGGAAAAATATTTAAAACCTTAAGTTTGAATCAGGATGTGCTTGCAGGTAGGCTTAGTCATGGTATGCAGTGTCTGCTTTAAATGTGTCTATCAACTTACTTAGCTCCTCAGAAAGTCAGTAACAAATGTACATTGAGCGGTTTCCAACAGCCTTTCTGCCTTGCCAGGTTACAGTGACGATTTGAGTAATAGCAGGAGGATCACTTCCATTATTATTGTAGCTCTGAGGTCTGTTTGTAGACTCAGCCCGCCGTTTGTGAACTTCTTCCCAAAAAGTCTGGACAGGGAAGGGAAAGAAGACAGAGATGCAGACCACCAATTTATTTGGATATTTGAGTATATGAGGCTTAATTTTAATATACAATGAATGTTATTTTCTTAATGACATAGAAGACATATCGCCATGAATCCCCTTCGAAATATTCCTTCTTGCTTCAAGCACACCTACCCACCATTACTGCCACTTTTTGGAATTCTTTTTTTTTTTGTAAGTGTCTTTTGTTGCTTGGTCCTGGGTTCCTTATTGTTCTGAGTCAAGTCAAAATGTTTATCTTTCGTGGTCGATTTGACTCTGAGAACAGTGAGAGGTCACATGGTATCAGATCCAGTGAATAGGGTGTTTGAGGACATGTGTAGTCTCTTTACAAGTCTGCTTTTCCTTTGGATGGCACTTGGAAGCAGCACTCAGCATGCTTTGACCACTTCTCATAAAGATATTCACAAGAGGACTTCCAGAGCGCTTCAGGGAACGACAAGAAGAGTGGAGTCATTGTGCTTGGAGCAAAGGGAAGTATTCTGAGGGGATTAGTGGCAATGTGTCATTTACTGTAATAATTTTAAATTTTTTTAAGCATTCACCATATATTTTGATCACACCTCATACAGGGACATCTAAGACACTTTGCTTTCCATCAAAAGCTTACAGCTTATTTCAGAAAACAGATCATATGTGTAAGAAAGTATTGACAATAGTAAGAGCAGTTGTCACTTATGAATATGTAGGATGCGCCAGGCCCTACGCAAAGCAAGCAAACAACATATGATACCTCATTTGAGACCCACAGGGGCTGTGAGGTGGGTGATAACCACAGTTGGCTGATGAAGGGGACAAGTGAACAGGCTTGCTTGTTCAAGACACGCTGGTTCAAGATCATACGGGACCCGTGTGTCAGATGAGTGCGGAAAAAGGACAGAACTCTGGCCCGAGTCCTGGCGTTGCCATCTGGGACTGGGTAGAACTCCTAGGAGGGGACTCACTTCTGTTTTGGGATGGAAAGAGGCATGGTAAATGTCTTCAAGAACCCTGGTGGACCTCAAGGTCTGCAGAGTTTCCAGCATCCTGCCAAATATTCGTGTAGGTAAACCATGTTTATAATTATATGTGCCTAGGAGTTCTAAACATAGTGGGGGTTTTGGTGATTTTTTTAACCTTTTCACTGTGACATTCAGATATATACAAATGAAGACTTCTGTTGATTGCAGGATTGACGTTTATCCTGTGAGCTCAAAAAGACTTTTCTCTCAGCTGTTCCTTGTTTTGAGAACTATCACTCAATTTTCAGTGTTCCAGTCAGGAAGTTCGGGAAAGGAGATTCTAATTTATACTTTCATTGATGCCAGGTAGTATATTGTGCTAAAATTCAGTATAATGGTAAATTTATTACCACATAATAAAAGTTTAAATATAATATTATTTTCTTGCAAAGCAACTCAAAATGTCACCATTAAATACCTAAGATAAGAGCTGGAGGAATGGCTCAGAGGTTAAAGTGCATGCCTAGCAAGTGCTAAGTACCTGAGTTTGATTCCTCAGTGCCACATAAACTGGGCATGGTGGTGCATGCCTGTAATTGGGAGTCTGAGACAGGAGGATTGCTGTGAATCCAAGACCAGCCTGGGCTACAGAGCAAGACCCTATCTCAAAAAAATAAGAAAAAGAAAGAAAAAAATATATAAAATGTCAATATTAACTTGATTTTTGTGTTTGGAAACACTTGCAACCACCACTGTGAAAGGGTTAATATATACTGTGTATTTCAGAAGTGAAAACTGTAATTGAAAAGTAATAGTATTTAATTGTTCTGGAATTTTCTAAGAGGCGTTCAGCGTCTTGAAGCTGATGTTAATGACAGCAGTGTATGTTATGACTCCTGAGTCGTCAGTACAGCGCAGGCCTGCTGTCCACAGGACTCATGCGTGGATTTGCTTATTGAAATACATGTGTCAGACTTGTTTGCCTGCATCTGGGAAAGACAGTTAAAGCCGAGTTCTTTGTCGGCCTTTAGTTAAGCCTTTCAGTTCTCTTTGGAGTTGTTCAAAAATGCATAGCATCTTGTACTGATCTAAAAATAGAAGTGGGCGTTTTATTTATTTGTTAACCAATTTATTTTCTTGATAATGTCTTCATGATTTCTGGTTGTGGGCACTTGTCACGGCCCTCCTGGGTGCTTCTTGAGCTCTGGTGGCGTGGGCCCAGGGTGTATCCACATGGTGGATTTTTACTGATAGGACCTGTGAAGACAGTGCTGGGAGGGAAAGCATTGCTGCTGGACCATTTCAGTTAGGTAGTTTATGCTGCACCTTGAAATCCCAACTGTCTTCTTGCTATAAAACTTGTAGTGGCTTTCCGTCAGTCTCTGGCATCTCTGACCTCAGAATGTGATTTTTATGGAAAAAAGGGCGCTTGCTTTAATGCCGGCAAAACCTCTCAACATTACGGCTAAAGTAGCATTCATTTCAGCCAGGCTGAAATGTAGAAGTGGGAAAAGTAGATAAAATTTTGATTAAGGTAAAGCTTTGGACTCTGTCTGCATTCCTTGGCACAGTGCTTCTCCGATAGAATATAATGCAATGCTCACGTATGAACTGAACTTTCTCATAGCATGTTGAAGAAAAATGGGTGAAATTAAACAAACTGTCATTTATTCAATTTGTCCAAAATATTATCTCAATATGTATTCAGTATTTTTAAATTAATGAATTGTTTCACATCCTTCCCTTGTGAAGTCTACAAAATGAGCATGCGTTTTAACTTCTCACTGAGCTCAAATGCAAAAATCTTCTTGGAAAATACTAGATCTGTTTGTTAGATTTCATAAAATTTGAAGTTGAAGAAGTAGAATGACGTACTCAACAGGCTCCAGACTTAGACGTTTTTCATTTGAGTTACATATCAGTTAATGAATTTATATTTAAATTAATTGTGGTGAAATAAAATATAAAAAGCCAATTCTTCAATGGTGCTGCTCACCTTGGAGGTGTTTGAGAGCCTCATGTTGCTGTTCGTATTTACTGTTAGACAGCAGAGCTGTAGATTATCCTTAAAACCAAACATATACCTGAGGTCTTTCCATTTTCTGAGTGCTTTTTTAAATATATTTTCCGAGATGATTATTGTGTAGAATTAGTGCCGTTAAATCCTTCTCACAAACCTACTTACAAGGTTAGACTCAACCTTCAAGGATGTAAGGGCCAAGGAAATAATAGCTGTGTGTATTTCTGCTTCTTCCCGTGGGCCAGCAAGTGCCGTGCACATAGAGGGTGTTTAGTATATGTTTTCCTTATCTCAAGTTGCAACTTCAATTTTACTTCCTCAGGTGACTCTTTCCTGAGCTTCCAGTCTGGTATCTTTTCTTTGCTCTATTTTCTTCTACAGCCAAATTATTTTCCTTCCTAACATATTCATACAGATTTGAATACTTTTGTGCTTAATACTCATCTTCCCCACTGGGCTGCAGATGCCACAAGAGGAAAGGGTGGTTTTGCTCCCTGAAGTGTCTCCTGCCCCAGCATAATGCACAACAGCACGGGACCAGTAGAAGTATGAAGGGATTGGGAAACTGCCTCATTTCTAAGAAATCAGAGCTTGGTTTAGGTCAGGGAAGCAGGAGTATTTTGTGTCTGCTTATTTTTAGCTTTTGTTTAAGCCTTTTCAAAATACCATGGTTGTATGCCCTTTTTTTGAACCCAGTACCCTAATTCTGAGCTACATCTTTGGCCCTTGACATTCTTTTTTTTTTTAACTATCATTTATTTCTGTCTCTGCATGTATTTTAAGGAGTGTTGAAGACTTTTTGTTTGTTTGTTAAGTCCTTCTAAGGAACTGAAAATGGCATATGTCAAAGATAAAAGATCATAGAAGAGACATTGTTTGGTATTTTAAGACAGTTTAAAATAAACCCACCCCTTTAATTACACCAAAGTAATGAACATTACCGATGGTAATGTGAAAATATAATTAAAAATGTACTGTGGGCCAGCCTGCCAGGTTGTCAGGTCATTAGGTGAATTGTAAAATTGGAGGTAATGCCCGTTAGAGGTTACTAGTTTAGAAAGATTAGATTATAATTTAGAATCTTTGAAAATACAACTTTTTCTATTTGAATCATGCTTTGGAAAACCTCCAGCATTTGCCTTTTTCTTGTAACTTTTCCTGGAAGTGAAATACACACTTGGAAATGTGCAATAAGGTCACAGCTTGATGAATCTTCACATCCAGTCAACAAACAATTCATTACCGCAACCAGCACCCCTGAAGTGACTCTGTTACAGTTTCTTCCTCTTCCGTCACCACCCCCACTCCACCGTCCTGACATACAGAAAGTCTTCCTGTTTTTGAGTTTTTCTATAAATGACTCATACAGTTTCTGTATTTAACCTAATAGAATAGATTATTGTTCTAAGTGACATCCCTGATAGCAGACTTATCGAAAACAAGATCTGTTTTTAATTTTCTTGTTTTGTATCTAATTTGGTAAGCTGGCAGCATACCACTGTTTCTAGATTTTTATTGTTCAAGAAATTTTCTATGTAAATGAGTGTAGACAAACTAGCCTGTGTGTGTGAGCATGTATATGCTTTTAATGTTTTCACTTAAATTAGGCCATGCCATGCTCTGTGTGGAATCAACCCTCGCTGCACGTCTGACAGCCCTTAACGTCAGTGTGTGCACAGATGCCCGTCCTTACCCTTGATGGTGGCGTGGGGCGCTGTTCCTGTAGATGCATCATAATTTAATGTGCCAGCTGTCCACCGAGCAACAGTTATGTCAGTACAGGGCTTTTTGCGTATAGAAAAATGAAATGCATATGAGCTTATCAGGAAAATAAATTCTTAGAAGTCGAATTCCTAGGCAGTGGAATTCCATGCATTTTAAATTTGCTCAGTTATTTGTAAGTGGCTCTCAGAAGAGTTTTATCAGATTTTACTTCCACCAACAAGGTTTAAAAATTACTAATTGCCTTTCCTTAGATTATGTGTTATCAAGCTTGTTAATTTTGCTGTCTGATACAGGAAAGCCAATTAGTCTTTGTATTTAATTTAGGTTTTGCTTAGTTTCAAGGGAAATTTTAGTTTTTTGTTTATTGCTATGTGTGTTTTCTATTGAGATTTGTTGTAACTTTTACTCATTTTCCTGTAGGCATGTTCTAATTTTTTTCTTAATGATTTCAAGGAGCTCTTTGCATATAAAGGAAAACAGTCCTTTTATGTCGTCTGCGATAGTCACTGTTTCCTGTTTCCTTTCTCTTTACCATGTTTATTGCCACTTTTTCCCAAACAGAAGGTTGCAATTTTTGTAATAAATTGTACTCATTTTTTGTCTATTTGTTTTCTTAGTGACTTCTGAATTGCGTATGCACACGCGTGCGTATGTGTGTATGTGTGTGTGTGTGTGTGTGTAATGAGAAAGAGCATTTGGAACATAAAACAGGTTAGGCCTGGCATGGGAAAAAGAAATCTCAATAAATGTTTGTGTGAAATATGATTAGGTGGGAATTCAAATTAGAATCAGAAGTGGTTTGACCCGCTGTAAATAAACAAAAAAATTCTAATTCTGCCATAATATGTTTAGTGGTTTAAATACCTTTTGAAAGAATTTTTGGTGCTATGCTTTCAGGTTTGTATGTGTATGCTTTGTTATCTGAGGTTTTAATTTCTCAAATGATTCCTTTCTTTTTAGGTTGCAAATTATAGCCTGCTTCCTACGCTGTTGCTGACGCCCAGGGATCCATGTCAGAAGTACTTTCAGGTCAGACATATTTTCACATATTTTAGCACAGAAAAACAGTTGAAAATTAAAATTTTGTGACACATGATAGTTTTCATTTGTTAAGTAACCTGTAATTTTCATTGTTCTCTACTGGTATAAGAGAAAATATCTCTAAAATAAGGTAGAATCAGTGGGATTTAACCATATTCATATAATAATTGCATGGCTGTACCTGTCATCATGTAAAAATATTTCAGTGGACTATGACAGAAAATTAAAACTCAAATTTTCCTATGTAGAATTGGACATGATCACTTTGCACTGTTGAAATATGAGCAAAGGAGTATATGTTGTGGTCCTGAGTTTCTATAATCACCTTTTTATTTCGTAGGGTTTTTCTAAAGTTTCCTAATCAGTATTCTCCTTGGTTAGAATCTTATTAATTTCGGGCCTTAGGAAAACTACCCTGGGATGGGTGTGTAGGTCAGCAGTTAAAGTATCTGCCTAGCAAGCACAAGGCTCTGGGTTTGATTCCTCAGCACCACATAAGCTGGGTGTGGTGGTGCACACTAGTAATTCCAGCACTCAGGAGGCTTAAGAAGGAGGATTGCCTGGGCTCTGTAGTGAGAGCTCACTGGGCTACAGAATGAGAACCTGTCTCAAGGAAAAAGAAAAGAAAAAAGGAAGGAAGAAAGAAGACTAGGTGAGTTTTACTGCCTATCCTTTTCGTTGTCTTATGATAGATGCTAGTCTACAGTTTAGCATGAGATTTAATTCCTACTCCACATAATTTGATGAGAAAAAAGCAATTGCAGTAACATTTTAATTTAGACTTAGAACTGCAGATGGTAGATAGATCCAGTAGGTTCCACATTTCTTAAGATACATAACTTATAACAAGTTCTAATTTTTTAAATAAGTACATTTAACCTTTGAGAAATAGGTATTAATGTCATTAGATTCTAAAGTTAAACTTATTAAATATGTCTCAATCCTTTTCACTTTAGCACTTTGCATGTTGATTTCAGCAAAGAAGTAACAATAATAATAAGCTTTAGACTCATTATAGGTGTATGAATAGCAAACTGTAAGTACCCTTTAATAAAAAAGTCCAAACATATGACAAACCTAAATTCATGCAGGAAAGTCAGGACTTTAAAGCAGATTCTTAGAGGTCCTCTAATTGCCTCTCTTTCCTTATGTCTTTCCTGGAGATTTAACCCAGAGTCTTTGCATCTCTATGCCCCGCCTGACAGACAGGAAAGTATTTGTTCTGGCTGTCTTGAGTCTTCTTATTTCTACTTGGAACTCAGTGAGCCCTTAGGCAGTTACGTTGAACAGATCGTGGGAAGCCCTGGGTCTGTTCAAGCTTTTGGCTGCTCCTTTCTTGTAGACCCAGGACTTTGCTCTCCTGGCATTAAAGATGTCTACAGTTCTATTCCCGTGGTCTCCCTGGCCCGGTGGCCCAGACTACCTTTAATAACTATTGCCTGTTTTGTTCACAGAGGAGTTTTTATCATTCTTGTCACATTGAGGGTTTGCTTTCCTGAATCACTTCAGGAAACCAGCTTTCTTTTGCCTCTCCTTCCTAAGAGTAAGGGGAAATAATCGGAGTTTAATCTGAGCTTATTTTACTTCCTTAATACTTTGAGGTCTAGTTCAAAGGCAGCATTCCTCAATTTTTGCTGTTAGCTCCTTAGTGAAAGTAAAATTGTATAGCAGAGGTGTAAAAATGAAGAAAATGTGAAGACTTAGTCAACAGTGGTACATTTTGGGCTTTCTTGAGCCATTTGGGAGCCCATTTCCAACTTAACACCACGGGGAGTTCTCTGTCATTACTGACAAGCACTTGCCTGACCAAAGTTCTCAGGAAAGAGACCAGGAGGAGAAAACTGTGGTCCCCCTGCAGGATACAGCACAAGCTGCTACTAGGATGTCATCAGAGTGAGGGACCATCTCCCTGATCTCACCTGTGTTGGTGCTGAATTTGAGAAGAGCTATTATGTCATAAAATCAGACTAACCTTGGCTTGCCTAATGTTGTTTAGGCTTCTTTAAAAAAAATGCCCAGTGTATTAACCAGGGCTTTTTTAGTTGCATACAACAACAAATTAAACTAGTATGAGAATTGAGCTTAAGCAAGATTACTTCGTAAATCAGCCTATTGACCTGGGAAGACCAGGACTGTCATACTCAGAAATGACGTACGTCAAAGGCTCATGCAGTGCCATTAGGAATTGCTCCCTTTCTGTCTGTTCGCTCTGCTTTCTCACTTACTAGACTTGTGTGTAGGCTGGTTGTCCCTCGATAGCGACCCCTTGAGGTGTCAAGCGTGCATCTTCTATTTCAAGAAAATGGAAAAAGAGCATCTCCCTTCTTAGCATTCCAGCTGAGGTCTCATGGCTGGTTCTGTGTGGGTCACATACTTGTTGTGGAACCAACCTCCAGAACTGTGAGGGTTGGCATCCGATTGGCTGTGCTTCCTGAAATAAGAGGTGTGGTCCTGTCTGCCCACAGCACATGAGCTGAACCCTATAATGTAAAACTCACCAAAGGAGATGTTTTAACCTCATCAGTTTTGTTCACTGCTGTATCCTCAGCACTTAGAAGCATTTTTTTGGCACCTGGCAGTAAAAAAAATAGATCTCTTGTATGAATGAATAGATGTGGGGAGGGCTAATTGTCCCAAGAAAAATTGTGGAGCTGTTAAAAAGAGGGAGAACATGCCAAGTTATAGTAAGTTCTTCACTGTACATGCAGGCCTTGAGTTTGATTTCCCCAGCACCATATAAGTTGGGCATGGTGGCACATGCGTGTAATCCCAGCACTCAGGAGGCTGAGACAGTAGTATTGACAGTTTGAGGCCAGCCTGGGCTACATAGTGAGTTCAGGACCAGCCTGGAATACAGAGCAAGAAACAGGAGGAGCTAACAGTAGTAAATATTTACTAAAGAAAAGAAAAGAAAAACCTAGAATGAGGCATGAGGGCCTGAAAGTCATCACAGAAACGGTGGGAAAGGGGATTTTTGAATTATTGAAAAAACGTGATAAAGTAAAACTGATAGACTTTGCTGAGATTGTCCTGCAGGGCTATTCTGAGGTTTCTACCTTGGGGCCTCGGGGACAGTGGTACTGCCATGAATTCTGAGTCCAGCTCATGTGTAAGAGGATTCAACTCACCCCATCAGCCCAGTCTGTAAAAGCAATAGTCCAATGTTTTTATCTGGTGTCTTAGTCAACTTTCCATTGCTGCAATCAACTGTTTGGTGTTCACAAGTTAAAGGAGAAAAGTTTTAGAAGCTTCATTCCAGGTGATCAGCTGACTCCAGTTCAGACATGAATTCAGACATGGCAAATCAGAAGGGTCAGGCAGATAAAGAAAGATAAATTTGAAGCATTTGTAGGAAAATGAATGCACATTGAGACCATCATGCTTAGCGAAATACACTAGGTACAGGCATGGTTTCTCTAATAGGAGAAAACCAAACCATAAAAAAATTAAAAGAACAAAGTAAAAGAGAAATGGAAAAAGTAGAGAGATTGACCTTGTAGAGAAGGAAAGGAAGGGGGGGTGGGGGGAGAGGGGGAATGGAGAAGGAAAGTAAAAATGATGATTGATATGTGAATGTACATTTTTCTCAAGCCAGTTGTTATGTATTACAAATATATGTGAGTAAAAGAGGGGTAGCGGGCAGAGGAAAGCTGCTTACCCCATGGCAGCCAGGGAGCCAGAGTGAGAGGGATACACCCGCCATAAGCACCCCAGGGACCCATTCCTCTCCAAGGCTCTTCCTCCTAACCGCACTTCCAGCTAAGAACTGTCTCTGGATTAGCACGCCACTAAGTGTGGTGCCCCAGGATCCAGGCCCCTTCCACAAAGCCCCACCTGAACATTTATAGGGGTGTAACAGCTAGAGTGGGTAATAAGATCATCTGAAGCAAAGAAAAATGAAATATGCACCCATTCTGATCAGAATTTCAGTGCAGCTTCAGTACTGGGGAAAACAGGCCCAGATGTCCTGTAAGAAGGATGGAGATGTCAGAAAGGAGATGGGGTCCTAGGGTGAGAGGAAAAAAGGTCATGCTTTCCTTTTATAACCATATTCATCTTTCACGTATTTTATTATAGTGTTACATTGCTATTTCCCCATTTACTTTATTTTCTACTCATTACTACCACTAATGCAGATGCCATACCTGATGGCATAAGGACTGGAGGAAAGGCCAGAATCAGATGCAGGGGCCGTGGGGATGTCTGGAGCCCAGGTGTGCACCGGGGCCTCGGCTGGGCTGTGTGTGCCTTGGTCCAAAGCATGAAGAATTCGGATTCCATTGGATATCAGTGACGAGCAGCGTGCTTGACAGAAAGTACCCCAGTCTGCTCTGGGTCACAGAATGTATAGCTGGGACTGTACGTAGGTTTTTTCCACAGAGTCATGGCCAGACTGAGCAAGAATGTCCTTGAATGGAGACTGAGCAGGATAGATTGGCGTAGGCATCACATTGTAGAATTTCTACCTTGCTCCGATCTAGGGGTTAAAGCTGAAATATAACTGCTCATTGACCCCATCTTTCCTCCTGTTGTTACTAGTCAAATTTTCGCAAGAAAGGAAAAATGGATTTTCTGTTGACACAATAGTGGTTGTCTCCTTCCAATCTTTAATAAGAATTCAAATTTTTTTCTAGACATTTTATGTAAACATTTCTTGAGATGTGAATGAAACACTTGCCTTTTTGCGTACTTAGGACGTAGCCTACATGTGTTTATTGAGTGTGTACTGTGTGCCAGGTGGCTGTACTGGTGGTAGAGGTAGAGGCTCCTGGGAAACTCAAGCAGCTTGAAAAATAAAAGTGAAGTCAGTGATGCTGTGATGGAAGTGTGTTTTTGAAGGCATGGGGAGTGTAGACCAAGGAGCCCTGGTGTCTGCCTGGAGGGGCAAGAGAAGGCTTCTTAATGAGGTGACATCTACTTTGAGTCTTAGGAGTGGAATGTTCTGGACCCAGGAAGAGTGCTGGGCGTGAATGGAGAAGTGGGGAAGATGTCACGTGATCTGAGAATCCCACGTGTCTGAATTAACTCAGGTACAGGCCACCTCACTGTGGCAGAACTCTCGTTTCCTTTTAAAGAACTCCCCCCAGATGATTCCAGTATACAGCGGTATCCTTTTGTTCATGTCCCTCTTTTGTGTTGCCACTTTCCCTCTCTCTGCTGGTTTCTACTTTGACAGCCTCTAAATAATAAAACACAATTGTGACTCTCATTATTACAAAGCAAGAATTTCTCTCTGTGACTCTGGATCATCTAGCTACTGTCAGTCTTATCCCACTTTGTTCCTAGCAAAGGCCTGTGAGGACCCGACTGCCTGCTGCTACCATGGTCTTGAAGCTGATCTGATGAAAGTCATGCGTGCCCCTCTATTATTGATTTACCAGACTTCTTCAGTCTTAGATGGTGAATGGGTACCTTGTCTTTTCTCCCTTGGTCAAGAGATGAATGACCAAAGCTGGAACTTTAGAAAATGTCAGACTCTTCGACCATACCTGTGTCTCTCAAGCCCACTGTCTTCTCCTTAATGGGCGTTGAGGTAACTTCCCAGCTAGTACTGATGGTCGGCTCGTGCCCTCCATGGTAAAGCAGAGTCTGCCTCTAGAAGGGACATGGAGATGGAGCTAGCCTGCCTCTGTTTACCTCATTTCACTCTTCCTTAGATGACCACTGATGTTTTAACGCCCTAGTTCATTTTGCTTCTTGAATGTCTTCTCCTTCTTGGCGAATGTGGTAAAGGAAGATGCTCAGTGTACATTTGAATGTGTCACATAGACACTTAACTCTGAAATTTGTTTTCCACTTTGCCGCATCAGAGTCAGGTCCAGTGTTGGAGCGTGTCTCACGAGTGCCCCCTTCCTAGCCCTTTTTCTTTATTGGTTATTGGGGATCGAGCCCTGGGTCTTCACACTGACCTGCCTCCCAGCCCTTTTTTTCCTTCGGTTTTTGACTTTGAGACAGGATCTCACTAAACTGCTCAGGCTGGGTGTGGAGGCCTGCACCATTGGGCCCAGCTCATCTCTCTTCATGTCTTGATTTTCACAGACTCCTGGGTGACACTCATCCTTTCTCTACAGTTAAGGTAGGAAGGCTGCTTATTTCTCTCATCTGCTACCTGCTGTCCTAGTTGATTTCTCTAACATTATTGTGTACTTGTCTTCCACAGAGTCAGAAGTTTGTGAGGAAGGAGAGAGCTATAAGATAATAGTAATCCAGAGCTGGGGGGGCACAGCTCACTGGTTAGAGTGCTTGAGTAGGAAGTTAGAGGTCCCAGGTTCCATCCCCCAGCACCACAGAACAGCGGGGCATAGTGGTTCATGTCTGTAATCCCAGCACTTGGGAGGCAGAAACAGGAGGATTGCCATCAGTTCTAGCCCAGCCTGGGCTACACAGCCAAACCCTATCTCAGTAAATAGCTGAATAATGAATACATAAATAATAGTAATATCTGATAAGTTTTGAGCTCGTACAGTATACCATCCATTAGATTAGATAGTCATCTATTTCAACAAAGCTTTGTGAGGTGCAGCTACTGTTGTCTCCATTGTGCAGCAAAGAAATGAATGCAATAATGTGTCTGTTGTATTAAAGAGTTTGGTCTTCTTTCTTAAGTCTTGATTCCAAAGAAAATAGCTAAATATTAGAAGGCTTAAAGGGATATTAGAAGATTTTTCTTTTTTTCATTTAAATGAGATGCAAACCCCTCCTGTTTGAAACTTGAAACCTCATTGACCTCACTTCCTTGTCCTTTCTCATTAGTCTGCCATCTGTCTGCAGCTTTGCCATGAGAGCATTTCGCTCAGAGCCAGGAGGGCAGAGGTTAAGCTGGAGACTCTGACAGGTAGCCCTGTGCCCTGTCACTTGGGTACAGAGCGGGGATGGGAACGCAGATGTATTGTTACACACTATGTTCAGTACTATGCAGGTGTTTTCCATTTTGATTCTGACATTAACCAGGTCCTGTTGTTGGGACCTATTTTTTAGACAAGGGAACTGGAACCTGGGTGTCGTAGATCATTCAAATAGCAAGTAGCTGGAACAGCTCTTGAGCCTTTGTCTCTCTGATCCTGGGTTCAGTGCTCTTAACCTTCATGACATTGCATCTTGTATGCAAGTTCTTCCCACAGTCCTGAGCTTTCTGAGACCTTACAAACTTCTACCGACTTCATGACATTTGAGCCCAAGTGACTTCCTAGCTGATACTCCTGGAGGCAGCTGTACCCGTCGTTTAGCTAGCTTAGTTGCCTTAGTTCCGGGACTGAACCCCTTGTTTTGCCTCCAGGTCATACCAGTGTTTGATAGTTAAAGCATACTCATTTATGTTCAGGCCCAGATATATAAAAATAGCACGTATAGAGCTGTGTGTGCATGGCCAGTTGGTATTTGGATGTTCCTGTGCTGACTCGGCCCCTCCCACTTCCCTCTCCGTGCTGTGATTTCCAGCAAGAAGAGAAGGCAGTGGGGAACATGGCCAGAAGTTCCTGTCTGTCACATCCAGTGTGTAAAACTACCTATATGTTGAAGTCACCTTTACATTCTCATAGTGCTCTAAACTATTTATGGTTACATACAAAGTAAATAGAAGTTATTCCCTAATAACGTTGTTAGGATACACTATCCACGTTACAAAGCAGACAATTTTTGCATGCCTTTTAGGAATCTCGCATGTTTCTGCTTTCTCATAATGTCACTCTAAATACCCAAGAATGTAAAAATAACTTTGTCTTATAATCTGTGCTACAGATACATGGCTCAGGGAAGACTTCATGTGGGGTGAAGGTGGAGCCTGCTTACGTCAAGGGCCACCCTTGGGTGATGTTGAATTACACACGGAAGCATGTGGTTTTCATAACATGATAGTAGTAACCAAGTAGTCATTAAAACAGCTTTTAAAAATTCAGTTGTCAGGGTGCTGTTTCAAAGGAAGAACTCACCAAATTTACTATTTCTGTGCCATGAGCCCCAACAGCTAAGATAGAGTGCTAGGTGAGCAGGAATCCTTGTAAGGGATGACTCAGGAATGGGACCCAGAGTGTCAGCACTTTGGGTTCTGGTTCTGCACTAGCAAGCGTATGACCGTTTTGCTGTTATGTTGGGAATGTGGGCATTGCTTAGAGTGTGTGGACTCTGCCCAGCATCCTGGAAGCGTAGGAATAAATGAGTTTTTTTTTTTTTTAACTTGCCCAACCTGCCTGTTTGATGGTACAGAGATACTACTAAGCCTCCAAACAAGGCGAGGTGCTGGCTATCTTCTTCTTTGAAGATCCCCATTTTGCCTGAGGAAAGAGAAGGGAGTTGTCAAAGTATAATTTCAAGAATGTTAGGAGCCGTGCTTTGGTTCCTGTGCTGCCAGGGAAGATCACCCAAGTCCCTGTGGAGGGCAGAGGAGCAGAGAAGGAAGAAGCCATTGCTCCAAGACTCAGAAATCTGAAACCCTAGAAATTCTTGCTGATGAATTTTTTTTTCCTTCTAGGCTGAGAAATATTTCTTCCTTCCTATCAAGAGACATGTAATAAATCGTTGGTGGAGCAAACAATATTTGAGATAAATGCAACTGCCAGAGAGTTCCTTAGGAGTCAGCCAGGGCAGGCAGTGACTGCATACAGCTGAGTCTGTGTTTTAATTCAGTGGAATCTATTCCCACCTCTCTGGGGCTCTAACATGTTGTCAGTAGCCCAGGGCCCAGTATTCCATTATTAGTGATAGTTTTGCTTATGTGCATTCTTGAATAATTAAGTCATTTCTTCAAAATTTCTATTGAGTTACAAACACTAAGCCAGATCAGAAACGTTCATGAGCTATTAGCAAACTCTGTTGGAGGTTTGGTCTTCTAGGTGCCCTGAACACAACTTCTAGACATAGATGAGAAACGTTACCCTGGATGTAGGCAACATGATTCAATAATGACCTTGCAGGTTAATTAAGAAAGCCGAAGACCCTGAGGAATTTTGAACAGGTTTTTATTGTTGTCAGAGGAAACTAAAGAATAAAAAACACATTTTAATTTAAAGGTTGTAAAACATAAAGACCAGCCACTAGAAGAAAATGCTTTTATATGAATTTTTAAAAACTATTTTTTTTATTTTTGGTAAATTTCAATCCTCTGATGTCTTACTGGAAAGCCAATACACAGAAAAGCCCTTTATTTCTTTCTACTTAATATGTGAACAAATTTCAAAATAAAGGGGGGAAATGGGCCAATTCTACAAAAATATATCATGTGATAGAAGCATCCTTTCTTTAAACGTTCTGTATGAAGGTGTGTGCTTGCTCTGTAGCTGGCTTGTCTAATCATGGCAGGCATCTGATAGCCAATTTTCTTTTCTTCCAGCAGACTCAGGTGTCGGCACCTTGGCAGTGTTTATGGCCAGCAGCGGAACCACAGACATCGCAAATCGGAACAGCCCCGCCACACCACCCAATACCCTTAATCTCCGCTCTTCCCACAATGAACTGTTGAACGCTGAAATAAAACACGCAGATGCCAAGAACAGCACGCCCCCCAAATGCAGGAAGAAATATGCACTAACTAACATCCAGGCGGCGATGGGCCTCTCGGATCCGGCTGCACAGCCCCTTCTGGGAAATGGCTCTGCCAACATCAAGCTGGTGAAGAATGGGGAGAACCAGCTCCGGAAGGCTGCAGAGCAAGGGCAGCAGGACCCCAACAAAAACCTCAGCCCCACCGCAGTCATCAACATAACTTCTGAGAAGTTGGAGGGTAAAGAGCCCCACCCCCAGGATTCCTCAGGTTGTGAGATCCTTCCCTCCCAGCCCAGGAGAACTAAGAGCTTCCTCAATTACTATGCAGACCTGGAAACGTCAGCCAGAGACCTGGAGCAGAACCTGGGCAACCACCATGGGGCCAGGGAAGAGAAAACCCACCTGGGTCAGGGCCAGGCTCCTGCTGTCATTGGCAATGGCGACGTGCTACCGCAGAAACCAAACAAACCCCAGTGCAGTCCAGAAGACGGCCAGGTTGCCACAGTGTCATCCAGCCCAGAGACCAAGAAGGACCATCCCAAAACAGGGGCCAAAACCGACTGTGCTCTCCATCGGATCCAGAACCTGGCACCAAGTGATGAGGAGTCAAGCTGGACAACATTGTCTCGTGACAGTGCCTCCCCCAGCTCCCCAGATGAAACAGGTACCCTGAAAGTGCCTCTGGGGGCACTTTATTTTGGTGCATTGGGCTATCGGAGGAGTAAATCTTAAGACTGACCACAAATGTTCATTTCTAGACAGAGAAAAACAGGAGTCTCTTAGGGCAAAATTGGGCAATTTATGTGGAAAATACCATTGTACCCCTCAATCACATTGTAGGTTAGTTTCATTTGGGACCATACATAAAAAGTTCTAATAAGCATTTTTTGAAAGAAATGATTCTGTGGTTAAGAATACACAAACTGTACAGTCTACTGTCAGCACTTAGGTAAAGGATTTCTATATCCGTTCTAGAAATAATCATGTTTTATTAAACAAATCGTTAAAACAGTTGCTGAGAGCAGGACATAACCTGGTAAAGAAAACCAGTGATTTTTAAGTTTTCAACTACCATAACTTATTTGCCAAGCACAAGATATATTTCAGTATAAATGCCTTTTCAATGCCCACTTACCCCTCAACACCCAAAACAGAACAACAACAAAAAAAAACCTTATTTATGTTCAGGATAATGAAAAATTAAAACATCAGAAATCAGCTGTTAGCTAAGCTGGTGGTGCAAGCCTCTAATCCCAGGACTGTGGGTGACTGAGACAGGAAGATCATGAGTGTAAGCCGAACCCAGGCAATCTGGAAACTTACTGAGACTCTGTCTCAAAAAGTAAAAATATGGTCTATGGGTGTAACTCAGTGTGAAGGCCTTGGGTTCGTTACACAGTACTGCCAAAAACAATTACAATAAAATAAACCCCTGTGTTCTTTCACAGACTTTTTAGTTTACTAGGGAGTATTTTATTAGCCTTTTCAAGTGATATTTAAAGAGAAAATAGTATTTCTTGTAAAATATATAGAGAGAGAAGTTTAGGGTTTTAACTGAAATTGGTCTAAATGAGATTGAGCCAATGAACATTAGTCCTTGATATTTTTATCTATATTGTAACATCTTTGTCAGAAGTATTAGTTATATCGTAACAGAAAAGCACAGGATCCTACAGGTCAGCCACTTTTTTGAGACTGGATCTCATGCTGTAGTTCAGGCTGGTCCTGCACTCACTGTGTAGCCCAGGCTGGCCTTGAACTCCTGGCAGTTCTCCTGCCTCAGCCTTCTGAATGTTGGGATCACAAGTGTATGTCACCTTACCTGGCTTACCTGGCTCTGGGGAATTGAATTCATTTGCTGAGCACTACACCCCTAGCCTAAGTCAGTTACTTTTAGTCTTACCTTTTCCTAGTTCCTGTTCTTCTGATCAGAAGAGTAAAAGTTGTGGAGAACTTTATATATATATATGAAATCAGTGTGAAGAAGACACAGAGAGGCATTCCAGGAACTACCCTAGGGGGTCTCAGACTGTATTAATAGGAGGTTATTATGTATTATTAATTATGTATTAATAGAGTAGACAGACCACAATCAAGGGAAAAAACATGTTTCTAACTTACAAGGCAGAAGAGTTATGAAGAAAAACATAAGAAAACACAAAAGAGAATGAAGACATTAACTCATTTAAGAAAAGAAGTGTTTTTGAGGTGCCCTTGAAGCTCCTGGTCCTTTCAGTGGAAGGTTTCATCAACAGCCTGCAGCTGGGGGTGGGATTAAAGAGGTTGAAATGAGTCTTTCCCGTCTGTGTCTGGCCCTGCACATCACTAGAATCCTAGACTTCTGGTAGCATCATGGAGCCTACCACTCTCTTGCTGCCGTCTCAGCTGCAGGATTCCTAGCCTGTGCTTCAGGATCACTGCCCCCTGCTAGTGTTTGTATCGGCCTTAGTCCTCTGCAGCCAACCTGCAGCTCCTGTTTGCAGAGACGCCTTTGGGGCCTCACTGTCTTCCCCTGGCGGCCTTTCTGTTGCTTTTCCAGGCAGGAGGTGTTTTCTTGTGGTTAAATTTTAAATAACTGACTGGAAGAGATTAAAGGAACAGTGGAAGCTCTTCTCACCATAACCCCTTTTTGCAAAGATTGCTGGTATAACTTTTGGAGTCTGGGGCGTTTCCTTCCAGATAACATTTTAGATATATTTATAACAAATTTTGAAATTTATCTAAATCTTGTGATAGTGATAGTTTTAAGAAGCCCATAATATTTTAGGAGTACATATTAATGTACTAATAAATATAGAGGAATGTCTGAGTTAGCCTCTGTGATGTAGGGTCTACATCATTGGATTCAGTCTGATGGAAAAAGTATACAGTTCTATTGAGCATGTGCAGACTTTTTTCTTGTCCTTCTCTAAATAATATAGCAACTATTCACATGTTATTTACATGTATTAAGTATTATAAGTAATCTATATGTTATTTTAAGCATTTGAGAGTTGCATATGGTTGATATGCAAAAATATGTATTTTATTTTATATCAGGGACTTGAATATCCTTGGATTTTGGTGTTCTATACGCATTCTGGAACCCTGGATGCTAAGGGGTGATTATATCTGCTAACACAAGTAATAGGGCTTATGAAATTTTCTCTGAAATAATAGGGGTGGGGATTAAAAAAAAAGACCCATAAACTGCTATTATTAAAGCTACGTTATGGGTTTATGAGGGTCATGATTCTGTCCTAATGTTTATGTTTAAAATTTTCATGATAGAAAGTTAAAGCAAGAGAAATTACTCAAAGTACATTATGCTTTGCTTTTTCCCACTTAAGAATCTGATTTGTATGTCATTGCATTTTTTTCCTTCAGTCTCTGAAGTGCTGTGCAGGCTGTGCTGCCATCTGCAAGCGTGCACCTTCCCTTTTCAGTATTTAGATACTTCTGTTGGTAACGCCTTTACTCTTGAGCACTGATCCTGTGGAGAGGACAGAGTTTAATCTTAAAATGTGCATCTCATGCCACCTGCTGTGACTCCTGATGTGGACCTTTGATTCCCTCGCGGGAAGTCCTGAGTGCTAGCCACATATTCGTTCCATGTTCTGGCATTACATTCTTTTGGGTTTGGCCACCCAACCCAGGACAGTGCTCGACCCCTTCTGTAAACTGGATTAGGGGTTTCTTATAACTTGTTGACGAGGTGCAGTTTGTGTTCTCAAAGTTAGTTTTGAAGACCTTATAGTTTAGAGTAAGGGTGACGGCATTGAGGTATCCCTTAGTGGGTTACTTTTTTTAATCAAATATACCCAAAAGAATGTGTTGGCTGTGACTCAAGAAGACCTTTTTTAAAAAGCATACTGAAAACCAAACTTGTGCTTTCCTTCAAAATGGTCACTTTGGGATCTTGGCTTTCTGTGATCTCTTAAAGTAGTAATATTAATAATTATTAATGGTATCAGCAATTAATATTAGCTTACTGGGGATTGGCTCCAAGCCAGCCATGCCCCTACTTGAAGTAAAGCCTTTTCACTTTGCAGCTGCATATCAGAATTTCAGATAGTCAACACTGCATATGTAATGAGATAAATAATCTTTCAGCATAAACAGTTCTTTCATCTTGTCTTTCCAGTGAGACATACTGTCAGTAATATTTAAATTATCATGATCAGTGTAGACATTGTATCTTTTACTTCTAATGATAAAATTAACACTTGCTATATGCAATATATGTTTATTTGAATGTAATAAAAATACTGTTGAGAGGAAAGAAAAATACGAGAGTATTTTTAAGGTGCCAATATTCAGCGCCATAGTACGTAGTAAAGAGTGTGCAGTTGCCTGCTTATTTGCTGTGGTCTCAGGAAACCCTGGTTGCAGCTGTATGTTTTTCTTGGTGGAATCACGGCACAGGCACCATCTGGTTGCACACTGTGGTTTAGGTGGCCTGGCAAATTGGAATAGACCCATTTCTACCATAGGGGCATCCGTTCTGAGTTAGAGTGCTATTTGTAACATAAAGCACATTGGCTACACCAAAGATTGACTGCTTTCTAGTTCCCTTTATTTCTGAGCTTTCCCCCTGCGGCTTTTCAGTGACTTTTTTTTTCTCCATCAATCATGTCTACAATATGTTGCTGCTCTCATCCTCCTGTGTAGTCTGTCCTTGGAGGAGGAGGAAAAAAAGAGGCTATTAGATAGAAGGGAAGCATCTGCAAGTGACGTTCCTGGCTCTTCATAAGAGTTTAGGCAAGCAAAAGTGCCTTGACCTGATTTAAAACCAAGGGGCTAGGGATGCAGCTCCCCAGCCAGTGGCATTGCACTTGCATAGCTTGCCCAAGGCCCCGGGCACACCAGCAGAACAGAAACCAAAAAATGCATCATTTTGGAACTTGAAAGTCAGAACTCTATGAATCTAGTTAGAACTTTCTCAGGTGCCTTGCTGCCTCAGAGGTAGGGACCATGTAGACGTAGGTATGTGCTGAACATGCACTGTGTAGTTTCTCTGTTAAGTGTTTGGTGGTCTATGTTTGCATGGTAAAGACTTTCGAGAGTTGTGTTGTTTTGAAGCTTCTATGGTGGTACCAACGTGAGCCTTAAGGTTTATTTGAGCTTCCCAAAGTGGGAGGTAGCATTTGACACCAGGTGGTAGTATGAGGGGGTGTGTTATGTTTGTGCATTCTGGAGATTGAACCCATCAAATCTTAATGTCTGATTTGAGTATCGGGTAGATATTTTGTAGCTTACCTTCACACAGTGTCTCAAAATGGGGCGGGGGAGATTTGAATAACCAGTTACTGGGGAAAACACACTGAAATTCAAGGGCCCACTGTATGTCAGGTCCTGCTTTTACTATTTCATATGAAGGTAGCTGCCCTGGCACTTGAACCCAGGAATTTGGAGAGTGTCCACTTTTTTCTGTTGTTTCACAGTCTTGGGATTTGGGCATATGGTCCTAGAAGCTGAATATATCAGATTTCATCCTGTTCAACTGGATACAAGTGGTAGTTTTATCTTGAGAATCCAGATCATGGATATCCAGATATCTCACAGGATCTTCCCATGCCTGTAAATAACCAAAACTGAATCATATGCTGTCTTGTCTGTGAAACCGTTCTCGACCTTCTGACCTATAGAAAATCCTTTGTCTCTACCCCCAAAGAAATGCTTTCAAGTTTATAGTTGGGTTCCTCTCAGGAGTTTGCTACCCTACTCAAATGTTTACGTTTAGTTTTAGAGTTCCACGAGACAGGAAGAGCCAGGCCTTCTTATAGGTGTATGTGAATGTCTCACACTGCTTGTGACACGTAGTAAGAAGCCCCTTGTCCTGTGCATGCCGCCTTCTGCTGGTTGGTTGGGCAGAGCTGGGTTGTGATTGTTGTGCCTGATGCTTTCTGATGTTTGCTGGGTGAGCATACCTATAGAAGTAGAAAGTAAGCACAATTGGTTTAAAACAGTTGTTCAGAGCTTTTGAATAAGAGTGTCTCTTACTTACATGCTAAGTTTCTGGTCAGGGTTAGAGCTGATAATTTAGCCTGTCACAGACATTCTTTGTATTGGAGTCAGGACTTATATCTGTAAGTTGGAGCAGCCAGTACCAAGAAAAGGGGCTACTTGGGTTTCAGTTCTTCACATTTGTCTTGCAGATTAAGGATTAACCTATGTTACTACAGAGTTTGAGTCCTTCGATGTCTTAAATCAACTAGTTTCCATTTCTGAGGCAAAGCAAAGTACAACTCAGTAGTTGATGAGGGCAAAAGCCAGGAAAACCTAATTATGTCCACCCAAGTGGTAGGATTGCTTAATTTCTTGCTTTACCTATCTTATGAGTGTTAAACTTGCGACCAGTTTATTTTCTGCACTTTTAGGAACTTCTTCTAACTAGTCATCTTAAATCACTTGGCTTTTGGTAATTCAACCATAAATAATTTTTCCTCTTTTTTCTTAAAATTCTAGTATATAAGAAAGACCTGGTTTTTAGCTGGCTGGTCCTGCTGTATTAATTTTAATCTTTGAATCATGTTGAGTGATTCATGAGCCCTCCTGTCGTGTCTTCTCCACTGAGAGCTACGCGACCGGAGGACCACAGGGAGACAGATGTGAGATGTTTCCAGAATGGCCCCAAACAGTCACACTGTGTTCAGAGGTCTATTGTATGTTTTTCAGATCATATTTTAGTGCCCTGGGGGTAAAAATATGTACATTTTTTAAAAAAATCTCAGTCCTTGAACCTAAGAAAAAAGGAGTTTGTTCAATTTCATGGTTTTGGAAAGTTGGCACAAAAACATACTCAAGTAAATATTTAAAATAATTTTGAGTTGTCTTCCATTATAAAATATTCTAGGTACATCATGGAGCAAAAAGGCAAGTATCGTGACATGAGTGATGACCAATGTCTAGCAGTGTGTATGTGCTGAGGTATTCCAGGTGGATCAAGAGAAGGGCCACAGAGCCTAGAACATTCTAAGTGAAAAAAAAAAAAAGAAAACATGATGAGTATGTAGCAAAGCTAGGCTGGGGGTGTAGCTCTGTGGTTAAAGTGCTGTCCTAATATACACAGGGTCCTAAATTCAGTTGCCCAGCACTACCTAAAAATCAGCCAGGTGTGGTGGCACATGCTTGTAATCTCAGCAATTGGGAGGTTGAGCCAGGAGGCTTACTGTGAGGTCAAGGCCAGCCTGAGCTACAGAGTGATCCCTTGTCTCAAAAAAAAAAAAAAAAGGCACAGCAAAGCTAATATTTAGCGATATGACTCAGCCGTGAAGGTTGGGTTAGTTCAGAAATTTGGCATGTGGAAACAAGATACTCCTTTTGATATAAATGTAAGAACAGAGTGTATTATTCAGCTTTTTATTATGAGAATGAAATACCTGAGGCAGACTGCTTTATAAAGAAATAAGGTTTATTTTAGCTCACTGTTCTAAAAGTGCAAGCTCTAGGGGCCTCGTTGGGTTCCGACCTTCCTTCCGGCAAAGTCTAGGGCAGCTCAGGACATCATGTGGAGAGAGGGAGAGTTGGTGTTCATTTGTCTGTCTGGATTATCGCCCCCCCTCTTGCCCGCAACCCACTTATAAAGTAACCAGGAGTTAATCAGGGAGACCTGCCTTCATGACTTCCTTTAATCGGGTCACTCAGCAAAGGTCCCACCCTGAAGCACTAGAGTTGCAGCAAGCCTCTTAATGCTATTCCATGTAATTGGGGGAATCAAACCACTGATGATTTCAGAGTGATAAAATATATTCCGACTGTTGCAGAGAAGAGTATCAACAAGAGTCATGTTCTTCATTTCTCAGTTGAGGAGACACTTAATTGCTTATCAAACATACAAGAGCTATGTAGAATAGAAAGAGTGTATGACCCTCACGTGGCAATCCGATGCCACGAAAGCTCCAGAGGTGGCACTGGCCGTGCTTGAGTCCACGGGCAGCCTCTCTCTTTCTGCCTTTTCTCTTGTAGCACTATGGCTTCTGTGGCCTTTTTTGCATCCACCCTGAAGAAATCTGTGTCCCTGCTCCCTTGTGGATCTTCTGGTGCCACTCACTGTACTGTACTCCCCCACTTTGCTCCCAGAAGCACCTAGTCTACTTTGGAATGGACAACAACTCCAAACCATGGTTTGTCCCATGGACAGTGTTGCAGTTGCTAGTGCTTAAAAACTGAGAAATTTGACACAAAAATATGAGCCTCTTGATCCTCTTGTACATTCAGAAATCTGACAACTTTGATCACAAATGCCAAAAACAGGAGATCCTGTCATGTGGGCCCCAGTATGTGCCCTGTTCAGCTCCTGGCTTTGAACTTCTGGTTGCTCCCCAACTCTGTTGATGAACTTGGCCATCACCCACACATCCCATGGCAGAAGGAGCCAGGCTAATGCCGGCCATCCCGTTACAGCTGTGCGCAAGTGTAACGCCATAATGTTGGCCTCATCGGATCCACTGATTGCTTTTGTCATAGTCATTCTAGTCCTCACCCTGTGCCTGCTGGTAGAGTCGTGAAGTGTGACTTGAACAGTTAAGCAAAACACTCTTGAAATTTCCAGAGACATCTTTAGATGACTTCTCAGAGTTCTCCATCTGTTAGGCTGGTTAGAGGAGAGAAAACATTAGCTTTTCCAAAGCTAAAATGTGGGTGGTTCATAAATTTTGTGCCTTAAGGCTGAGTCAGTTAATATACTCAGTTCAATTTCATAAATGTAAGAGTAATTACAGATTACTCTTCCTGCTTCTGGTGCCGGAGGTTGTGTGTATATGTGTGTGCACGCAGGGGCTTTTGCATACTAAGTATACTCTGTACCACTCAGCTACATCCCCAGCCCCACCCTTTATATATTGCAGGACTCATAAAATAGTGCGGCAAAAGCTTCATATTCAGACAGATTTGACTGGACTATTGAACGCATTCGACATGGGAAGGGGCAGGTGGGAGGTGTAGAGAGGAAGGCCAGTGGCTGTGTGGTCAGGTACTTGCTGATGGAAAGTTTGAAGGGACACTTTTCAGTAATGGACCAACTCCTCTAGTCCTGGCTTCCGTCTCCTGTGAGGGACTTTCGGCCAACATTCCCCTTCATCCCGTGCTCACTGTGACCAAAGGAGACCCTGTTGTGGGGTTTTAGAGCGATTTTTATCTTTTAGCCGCTGTCTTTTCCCTTTGTCACCTGTTTATTTTTCTTCCGTGTGCTGTGGAACAAGGAACCCAGTCTGGAGCACATGTATGAGAGAGAGACATTTTCACCTCATTTGTATCTTTAAATGGGGGATATTGGATTGTCAGTTGCTCTGTTCGTAGTGCCTGAATAAACAGCATCTATTTGCTTTTATGCTGCTCTCCTTAGGGTAATAGGATGGCCTTCGTCTGCTTACATATCTTCAGTCAGTGCATGTCTGCTGAGTTCCTAACATGCATAAAGATCTGAGCTTAACTCTGGGTAATTCCAAGATTGAGGCGTGATCTTTCCTACAGATGACTCACTGGCTCCTTCTCAAGATTATTCTGTTATTGTTGTTGTTTGTTTTTATTTTGATACAGAATCTTCTCAACCCAGTGGAAAATCTCCGGGAAATTTTGTTGAAACACAGATATACTTTGGTGGGTCTGAGCTGGCCTGAGATTCTGTATTTAAATCTGTACATGTATCTTAAGTTTTCAGTTTTGAAATTCTGCATTTCTAATGAGGCCTGAGTTGATTCTGGTATTTCCTTACTCAACCACTTTGAGTAATGAGACTGGACTGTAAGCTGTTAGCGGAAAGGATTTGTCTTGCTTTGTCCCCACTATCTGAATAAATAGTATCTGAGGCTTACTTATGTCTAATAAATATTGTAGAAAAACAGACTAAACGTATGAAATGAATTATAATAATATGGTAAGGGTGGCAGGTAGGTTTTGCCATGTTCTAAAATGAGTAGAACAGATGAGAATCGTGAAGTTCCAGGTGAGGGAGGCCGTATTCCTTGCTCGTGCAAGGAAGGGAGAGAACTGAGAGACCACTGGAGGTAGAGAACTGAAAGAATAACGGAAACACTGAAGAGAAGCTGTAGGGAGCCGAGGAGGCTGCTCTGGGCAGCCTGTTGGGCTGGTTGGTCTTGGGGCCCCTTCTGTGTTCTCAAAAATGTTCGAAAACCCTAAAGATCTTTTTGTTTGTGTGGATTATATCTATCAACATTTATTGTATTAGAAATTCAAACAGTTACTTAAAATGGTATTCATTTTAAAAATCCGTTAATGTCATCAGCATAGATCACTTTTTATGAAAAATAACTGTCTTCAAAAATCAACAATTTAGTGAGAAAACTGACATTGTTTTTTATATTCATTTTTTTCATTTTTAAAACTGTGTTTATTTGTTTGTTTGTTTGTGGTGCTGAGGATCACTCAGGGCCTAGCAAACACTCTACCTTTAATCTAAACTTCCACCCCCTTAAATTTATTTTTTAACCAGTACATTAAAAACATTAAGTTGCACTTATTAGTGAGGCATCGTAATGTTTTAATATATGCCAACATTATATAATATCTAAATCATTTAACATATGTATCTTCTCAAACTTTTGTCAGTTCTTTATGGCTTTTAAAAATCTTTTTATCTAGCTTTTTGAAAAGTATGATACAATTGAAAAAATCTTTATGCATAGTTTAGTTGAAGATAGCTGGTGTCATCTCTGCTTCTGTATTTAGTACATCTTGATAAAGTATTTTGGTAGAAATAAATAAAATTCTGCCAGTCTTAAATGTAGCTGGGAAAGAGGAATATTTTGAGAGCCTTTCAGGTAGTTTTTAATGTTAAGTTTATATCAACACTTCACAATTGGTAATTTGTTAAATGTTAGTTATGACAAAATCTGAAACCATAATAATGAACAGTTTGTACATTGTTATGTCAAAATCTATTGGTCTGTCTTACGTTTTGAATATGTGTTTATTCTCATGTAACATTATAACATCATCTATTGGTTATTGGGTAAATATTGGTTCATTGAGTCATGGCAGCCTTCCAAATGTGGCACATTTCCCTACACAGTATGAAAATGTTACATATGTTAATCTCACCACCTTGTCAGAAAGTCTTACTGGAAGCTGTAAAGCTCACAATGCATATAAGCATGTTTTCCAAAATCCTGACTTTGACCTGAAAGTGTGCATGTTATCATTGGTAGTAGATAGTTTCCTTCTTGGAAGTGACAGGCACACCGCGTTGATTTTTGAGAAGAGGTCTGTGCTGCATCCAAATTTGGAAGCCATGGTTTGTGTGTTACTTGTTTATTTAATAAGAAAAGTGATCCATGAAAAAGTAGCTGGCTTGGCCAGTAGCTTAGTCCCACCCACCCTTGTTCCCTAACATGGCACTTACTTCTCTGCATAGTGGGAGTGCTTTGTATGTATCTTCATGTGAAAGATGTACATGTAGCCTGGCCTGGTGTCCTACACACTCAGACCGAGGGAATGGGTCTGAGAACCCAGCATTTCAGCTAACTCATTAGGGGTTCTCTGGCACAATCAAGTTTGAGAGACAACTCAAATTCTGACACAGGATCTGTTTGGTAAGGGCCTTTTGTTGTATTTACAGTGCTATATTCCTACTGGAATGGGCACTGATTATTAGGGCTTTAAGTTAATAAGCATGTTTACTGTGGAAGAGGGATTAGAGGCTAGAATTTGTCTATACCCCAAAACCAAACAAAACCATCTCACTTTAAGCTCCTGGGCTTAAAATTAGAAGGAAATTGACATAATTAGGACTTCATAGGGTTTTCTTTCTGGGTTCTTTGTATTTTAAGAAATAAACAAGATCACTTAGTATCTGTTATTCTGCACATCATAACATCATCTAAAGTGTTCTGAAAGTTATTTTTATAATCTCAAGGATAGAACAGATGAATATAAAAAGAGTTTCGACCCTTTAAAATGCATGGCATTTTCCAGGGGACTTTCTTATCAATACCAGGAAGCAAAACAGGAAGTTCAAAAACCAGAACTCAATCCAAAGTGACCAGAACTCTAGGTAATCAAAATCCCCACGCTGCCCTATTATTCGAAGATTCCTGACTTCTGTTTTGCTCCTGTAGCCTTTAGAAACACAGTTCCTACCTTCACGAGCTGATTCACAAGGTCGTTGCTTTGCTTGGCAGGAGAGGATGAGAAGATGCCACAGACAGAGAAATCGGATGAAAAGGTGAACTTCATTTGAGATGAAATATGTCAGTTTAATCTGTGCTCCTTTACCCATATAGGCACACTTGAGCCACCCCCATGAGGTCATTGCAGCTCTGACAGGTCAGGTCAAGAGCCTTCTGGAAGTCTGAAAGTTTTAGAATGGTAGACTGGAAATGCTAGGCTGTTTGCTGAGTGCCACCTCCCACTTACCCTGCTTTCCTTTTCCCCTCTTTCCCTCTCTCCTTTTCTCTCTCCCTCCCTCACCCCTCACAAGTTCATTTTATTCTGGTTCCTTCACACCCAACAAAGAACACTCTTTGGGATAAATAAACCTGACACTATTGGAAACTGGAATGTTCCCATGGTGGGTAGCAGTGCAGAGTTATTGGTTTGAGACCAAGTATTACTTTGTGAAACATTTTTTGCAGTTAGGTAAACACATGGGTATATACTAAACTATTGATCAGAAAAACCGTGTCTCTTACCCTGACCACCTTCCACTGATTTAATGGAAAAAGAGTAAAATTTAGAGTCAAATATTGCTAGCTTTCAGATTCTACGTTTGCTGCTTCGTTGTGCTGTGTCCGTGGGCAAGCGCAGTCAGTCATCTGTGAGCCTCAGTTCCCTCATTTTAAAAATAAGCTCATATCATCTTCTTCAAAAACTTCTTGTGATGATTGAATCAACTAATAATACAGGAAGTATGCTTGTCAGGATGTGTGCGTGTGTGGAGTAGATTACTGGCACATAGCAGAAACCAGCCATCTTTCCTTCCTTGTTTCCATCTCATGCTGTTTCCTAAAAAAATGCAGTAATATTCAGAGGGGATTCCTTTGGTTCAGTGTTGATTTTGGCCTGAGGTATTATTTTAGAGACAGCAGAATGGAGTTTACATTAAGGTAGATTTTAAGGATCTAGGTACTAGCATCTGCTGACCATGAGTATACCAGGCAGACCAAAGACTTAACACAGAAAAATAATGAATCATGAGAAAAAAAATTTGCAGTTGTCCTTGGCCGTGAGGTGAGCCTGGCAGTTCTCACCATGAGTGAGCGGTGTAGTCTCCTGGCCAACTTAACTGCCTTCATTTGTAGAATGCCATCGACAGTCCTTTGCTTTATGGGAGTGACAGTGGTAGCTATTTATTAGATGGCTTCTATGTGTTCTATGTGTACATGCATGATGGGATTTAATCCACACCGAAATGGTGCTATGTAGAGGAAGCTTTTTATTTTCTTTTAATAGAAGGTGGTTAAGATTTTGAAGCGGTAAGCATCAGGACTAACATTGTTGCATGGCCGAGTGACCTAAAGGATCAGAATTCCTGGTGAAGCCTGTCTCATTTGGGCGCCTATTCTTTTCCTTTCCTGAGAATGTGAGGGAAAGTCACATGTGTGAAGAGGAAAGACGGTCTGTCTCTGTTTCCAGGACACTAGCCCTGAGAGTGGCAAGTCATCTCCTGGGCCCTTCTTTGTGGCATAGTCTTAGCATTCTGTATGTGGTCCTTGGTTTCCTTCTTCTCCCCCAATTGAATGTGTCGTCAGTCCCCCAACCATCTCTTTGAAGCCAGGATTTGCTTTTCCTGAATCCTCAATAGTTGTTATCTTTGTTGCCACTGACTTGGAAAGCCTGCTTGTGTGACATTTAACCTATGAATGCAGCACCTGTGTCACCATCCCTTGGAACAAGCACATCCCCTTTTTGATGACCTCTGGTGACACAGATCACCCAAAACTCGGCCTAACAGAGACCAAGATTCACTGTGTGCAGTGCAGGCACTCCTATAAGCCACTATAAATGGCTTATCGGAAGACAGTAGAGAATAAAATAGCAAACAAGCAAGTTAACAAATGAAGTAAATATGTAGATAGTTTGAAAACTAACACATTTGGAATGGCCTAATGGCCTTGGGAGGAAAAAAAATGTTCTTTCTATTCTACTCAAGGGAAATTAGAAACTGTTGTGTTTTATTGATTTCCGCTAAGCTTGTCTGCACATTATTTTTATAAAAGCTAAGTGGTGACTGAAAGCCATAATTTTTGGAAGCATAGATTTTTTTTTTTCCAGAGATTTTGGTCTTGCTTTCAGGAAGTGAGCCCTTTCTGCAGCGAAGGCTTTCACTTCTGGAAGGCGTTTTTCATGTCTGTTCTGGTGTGCATCAGGAAATACATGAGGGGAGAAAGCACTCTTCCTGAGTTTTCTTGGATTTCCTTTAGCTTCTGACCCCTGAAAAGCACGAGAGGAGGAGAGGCATTGTGGGATAGCCGCTTCCCTTGACAGTCCAACACAAGTACTGATAATAACCTGTTCGTATTGTGTATTTGCAAATAAAGTAGAAAAAAGGGCCACATTACCAACTTTCTCTCTTTTCTACCCCTCTGAAAAGTTTGTTCCTCACACACTGCATCAGTCTTTTAAAAATCCCCCAAAAAAGACTGAATAGTAGAAGAAAACTCATTTATATAGCATTCATTACAGCAATATTAATTGCAGGGATATCATATACTAGTGCTGCCATTTAATAACAAAAGGGTGAGTTGTTGAGAAGAATTAAGCTTTAATTCATGTGAATTCAAGCTCAGTGAGTATCAAAGTAAGGACTTTCGGCGCTCGTGCAGTGGGCGTCAAGTGTGCTTCTGTAACTTGGGATTGTGATGCGGCTAGAAAATGGCTTTGTTTTGTTTTGTTTCTTTTCTTGAGACAGGGTCTCATTCTGTAGTCCAGGCTGGTCCTGAACTCACTGGTGGAGCCCAGGCTGGCATTGGACTCAGGATAATCCTCCTGCCTCAACCTCCCGAGTGCTTGGATTAAAGGTGTACACCAGCACGCCTGTCTTCATGGGATGCTGAGGAACTGAACTCAGGGCCTTGTGCTTTCAAGGCAAGTGTTTTACCCACTGCGCCATTCCTCCAGCCCCATCAGTTGGCTTTGAAATTCTTGTATCAGAATTGCCTTTGAATTGTTATTGGAACCCAGGCACTTAATAGTGGTGACCATTTGTTTCTTGTTCACCGTATGAACAGTCTGTTCTCAGCCATTGTCTTACTCCATTCTGCAGAGACTGCTGCTGTGATTATTCCCATCCCCATCTTTCAGACAAGGAAGCCGAGGTTTGGTGAGATTGGTTTTGTCTGGTCAACAGTAACATCTGAATGTAAAATTTCATTATAAGGCAACCGAGCAGGACAGTCTTAGCATTTGAAAGGATCTTAGGTTTTTACCTGATCTACTCTTTCTGTCCACTTGCTTTTGGTACATCAGAGATGCTTAGGATGAACTCGCTGGGTGCTGAGATGCTTTAAGATGAGACAGTGATTCCCAGTGTGAGGAGTTCAAGCAGCAGAGCCTGTCACAGAATGGCAATGCGCACCTACTTACTAGGTCTTTTCTACTGTTTCCATTTGGTACTCACCAACCAGAAGCATCATGGGAATTATCTTGGCCTTGTGAAAAGAGTTAGACACACTTAGACCCAAAGAGAGTTCAGTCCTTCATTTTTGCAGATCTAAAAGATGACTGTCTAATTCCAAATACATTTCACAAAGCTCATCATTGGATGGAAATATCGGAGCTTTTTAAAACAGGTTTTCTGAAATATTAAATAGACCTTACCATTTAGGGCACAAATCAATACTGAAAGAGAACAAGAAGCATTAAAATAAAGAACAGGTTCAGTATAATTTGTAGTCAGCTTCCTGCTGATGATTTTGTAACTTTAGATTTAAAAAATTTCTGAACTGAGGAAGCAAACAACTTTCTGTAGTTACATTGCCAAATCCGAAAGTATGTTAGTGCTTGTCAAGTTCCACATCGGTAGTTTGACAAAAAAATCAAATGTCTGAATAATACAAATATGTAAATTTATATATATATATAGATATGTGTGTGTGGTATATTGCTTAATTGTGAGTTTTTCAGAGAGTAAAATGGAAAACTGGAAAAGGTTAAAATGTTTACCTACATGAAAGTAATACTTTTCTTGGAGGCACAGATTGAATTTTACTTCTATACCGTGCAAAAAAAAGAAGTTTTTTTGGTCATTTTGGCTTTGACATGATTTGGGCTTTCTCTAAATTATCGATTACAGGTAAAAGGGGAGGGCCTTTCTGATAAGAACAGCACTCTCTTTAATAGCCTTTCACAAAATCAATTTCTACCATTTCTGCCCTGCTCCTGTGGAGTATTGATGATTAAGAGCCTTGGGATGAATTTTTGTATCCTAAATTTAATCTTAATAATTTTTCATTATATGTCTTTACTTCCTTCTGTGTTCATGCAAATAATTAGAACAATATGAAATAAAGACCCTCTCTTTGAATGGTTTCTTTAGTGATGCGTGAGGTGTCTTGGTATTGAAGTGTCCCTCATGAATGATGGATTAGTACAGTAGACCCCTGCTTCTCGATAATGTCTCTTGAATGGCATGAAGCAGCTCATACACTCTGTCTCAAACCCAAGGCCGCTCAGTGGTGAACGCACCTTCCCACACTGCCTTTGTCTAACTGACCCAGCCAGGAGTTACAACCATTTGCACATGGAGTTGTAACAACGTGGTTTCTGGGCACATATGTGTGGGAGGGGTCGTTGTATTCTCCCACAGAGTGTCTGATTCTCCTTGGGCTAATTAACTAAATTCTTGCATGCCCATGAAGCTGCTTGCCTTGCTTCCAGTAGACAGGGAGCTGATGTGGAGGGCATGTGAGGAGGGCCAGGCAGCTGCTGACAAGTGTAGCTCTGAACCGAGGATGCTGGTGACAGGGGAGTGGAGAGGGGAGTGTGCAGGTGCAGTAGGGGCTTGTAAGTCGTCTCCAGTTGTTGGCTGTATTTCACCGGTTATATCTTATTTCTGTATTTGTTTGGAAACTTTTAAAAATATTTTATTGTTTTGAAAGTCTGGCAAGAGAATCATGTCTTAATGCAGTACTAATTAATACGGTAGCCACACATCCAGGCTCTTGGCAGTCCTGTGGTCTGAAAGTTGAACTTTAGATGTTGTGATCCACGGGCCTTGAAGGCTTTCTGACTAAGAACTTGTTACAAAACTTCTGTTTAATCCTTCACGTGTCACTGATTATTTTTTCCACCCCTTGGGGACAACCTGTTAAATTACTCATGTAGAAAAAGTCTATACTGAAGTTAATATGAATCAGCAAGTTTATTCCAGCCAAATTCTTCATTCAAGGCAATGTGCCTTTTTACCATAATGAAATATAAAGTGGACCTCGAGGCTGGTAATTATGATCAGTGATGTTTTCCAGACACAATTTGACTTCTCAGAATGTTACTTGGCTGAACATACCACAAATCACTGATATCCATCTTTTTGCCCAGCTTTGCTCTAACTCAAATTAATTAACTTTGTGGTATCATCATTTTATTGTTTTAATACATAGGGATTTAGTGTGGTGAAGATATAATAGAATGAAAAACTAAAGCTTTAATTTTGAGTTATGTGGTAAGAAATCTTCCTCCAATAACATCTAAAATTGCTCTGATTTTTTGTTTACTTCCTTTATGGTTATAGATTAGTCAATCAATATATTGAACATGAAATTCAATATAGTGGAATTAGATTTAGAAGATAATGAAATCCATACTGACCCGAGAAGACCTATCTTGGTCACAGCCATCTCCCAGCTGGGGAGGTCCTGTGATTCCTTTTGTAACCTCTTGGAAAATTCTGCTTTTGTCTTAATAATGTCACTGAAATCACTGAAATGGATCTTACTTAACTCAGTTCAGCATAGCTCACCACCTATGGGCTTTTAAATTATATTTTAGAATAATTAACTTTAGACTTAACTTTTGTTAGTATATTAACTGTAATATATTAACACAAAGCGTATCCATTGAGGACAGAGTTAGAAAACATGATAAACATATATTTCAGAATCATCTCTTACTCTGTTACCTAAAGGTAAAAACTCTTAAACTTTGTTATATGGAACTATCTCTTATCTTTCTGTGTAAATATTTGATGTTTTAAACCTGAGAATATAGCTCAGTGATAGAGTACTTGCTTAGCACAATGGAGATCCTTATGCATCTCCCAGCACAGCCTCCTTTCCAAAAAAAAGAGAGCGATTTATATATATTTATTTTTTCTGAATAATTTCAATAAAATTGTTCAATATATTATTTGGTATTTTTCCCCTTTTTCTTTTTGCATTAAATATTAGATGTGTGCGTACATTTGTGTATCAGGTAATATTCTTTTATTATATAACTTTAGAAGCTGTTCAATACTTAAATGTAGGATACTTTAATTTAGATAGTTCCATTATTGGATATTTAGAATTTTTTTTCAACCCATTCATCTGACAGATATCAGCTGATAATTTAGCTTGTGCCAGCAGCAGAGTAGACCAGGACTTCGTTGTGGTCCCTCCCTAATGGAGTTGACAGATCGGCAAAGGACAAGTGATTCCCAAGCATTGAAAATGGTATAAGGAGAGGGTTCTTGTAGGCCTGAGACAGTGGATTCAAGGGCGAGAATCTTGCCCAGGACTCCTGGGATCTCCAGGCTTCCTGAGGAGTTAGTTTCTGCAGGAAGATTAGAGGATAGAAAAGGGCTAGCTGTGACACAGGTGGGGCAGGGGTCAGGTCGGAAGCATGTTCTGAGCAGAAATGAAGGTCCTAAGATGGCCAGAGACTGGGAAGCTTGAGTTGCCAAGAGGTGGCTAGTGTTGCTCACCCAAGGGACAAGGGGTAGGTTGTGCCCAGGCAGGCTGGAGGGATGGCCCTTTTATTGACTACTTTGGTCCTAATAAAGCAAGTTAGTGGGAAGCCCTCTGAAGACAATGTCAGATTTGTGTTTGGTGAAAAAATCAGCGAGCAACAGTTTTTGACCTTTCTTGGTACATGGACTTCTTTGGCAGTGTGAAGGAGCTTAGTGACACTTTCTGAGAATAAAAGCTTTAAGTCTGTAAGATGGAACACATAGGACTACCAAGGAGACCAGTTATATTGAATACAGTTGTCAGGATATTAGACACACACACACACACACACACACACACACACACACACACACACACACACACATATATATGTGATATGGTAGCATATTAACTCATTAAATGGTAAGATTGAACAGGGAGTCTAATAGGTGAAAAGCTACTGTAATTTCAAAGTTGTGATGAAAGCAAACAATATAGACTCCAGGAGTAATGTGACGTGAAATCACTTGGGTTTTGCTGATGGCAGGATCACAGATTCCTTTAATAGTGGTTTGTTATGGAAACTCAGGATTAAGTGAAAAGATTTCCCTCTCTATCCTAGTCACTTTCCTTGTCACTGGGACACAATAGTGGAAACTTAGAAGAGATTTATTGTGGCTCACAGTTCAGAGGTCTCAGTCTGTGCATGGTTGTCCAGCAGTGGTGGGAGGGAGGGGAGGAGCTGGGAGCAAGGAAATATCCTTCGAAGCCACGCCCCCAGGGAGCCCATCCTCCCCCTCAGGCCCCACCTCCTCCCAGCACAGGAAATCGCTGATGCCACTGATGCTCTGAGTCTTCTAGCCTGGAATAGAATGTTATGGTTGGGATTTGAAACGTCTCCCAAAAGTCTCATGTGTTTGAAAGGAGCAAATATTAAAGCAAAAAGCAGAGGTGAACGATTTGCAGAATTATCATAAAGGAAGCCCCTGCAACATTTGTGGGAAAGGAGAGCACGGTTGCTGAAAAAGAATTTTAAGGACAACAGCAAGGGCATCTTGAAGGTATCTTGGGTGTTGGCCAGAACCCCATCCTTTGTAGGATCAGGGCTTTATGAGACTTTGAGAAGAGAAGCCCAGAGAGTCCTGCTCCTTCAGTGCCTCATAGGGAAGTGTTCTCCAGAGTTCAGCCACTCTGAGTTCAGTGATCCAGGCACTCAAGAGGCAGCTGCCGCTGTGGTCCAGGTGGACCTGGCTACTGCTTGAGTGGGTGGCAAGCCATGGCCCTTATACTCATGGTGCTGGCATGTAGGCATGCGGACTGCAAGAGTGGTGTGGCTCGCATAAGGCTTCTATCCAGATTTCAGAAGAGGATCTGGGAAGCCAGGCAGTGCATCTCTCTGAATGGGAAGCATAATAAAGTACAGTGAAGACCTCAGGAAACTGGAGATGCCAGGAACATGAATTGTCCGCTGAGGAGAGCCACTGGGTGGAAGCAGAGCCGCCTCAAGAAGAAGGCTGATGGCATGGCCATGAGGGCAGGGCCACCCAAGCCTGTGGGTTAACTAGCCACAGGTAGCCCCAGTGTCACGTCAGAGCATGACCTGAAGCGAAACCAACTGGTAAACCAGCGTAGTGGAATTTTAATATGACAGTCTGGTGCCTCCTGCAGCTGCACACCTGGGTAGCCAGCCCCACCGTAAGGCCTGGGTGACGGGTGGGGTGAGCTTTCATTCAGTGCAAGTTGTGTTAGTCAGTGTGACATTTGTCTGACATTTGTCTCAGGGAATGGCGTAGGAGCTGGTTCGGGTGGAGAATCAGTTAGGTTTTCCTTTGCTCCAATTTAGATTCTTTAAAAATGGCATCTGAAATGGTGGATTAATGAGAGGAACCAGATTTCTCACAGCCAGGTCTGGTCACAGCTATAGATTTTAGTGTTTGCCTTCCTAGGTTTCAGTCCTGCCTTTGTTCAGTTGCTTCGTATCCTTCTGCAATAGGAGTGTTTATCCTCTTCCATTACGTATTGGAAATGTTTAACTTTTGTTTGATTTTTCATAGAGGCTCACCCCTGAGTTTGCCTTGAGTCTTGGAAGAAACTTTGGACTTAAACTTTTCAGCAATACTGAAACTCTTCAGACACTGAGGACTCTTGGAAGTGGACTAAATGCATTTTGCATAATGAGGTTGATATCACCTCTCCTACCCATGCCACCCTCTTTTCCCCAAGATAAATCTGTGGGGGCTTGGAGAAGTAGCTATAGACTGTGGATTCTGTTTTATACAAAGGTGTAATGCTGTGCGCTGGCCCAACACCTACACACAGTAGATTAGAGACAGTAAAACTCATAGCTAGGGCTCTGGTGGTCTTTGCTTTATGCCATGTCCTAAGGACTATATGACATGGGCCCTATAAGGAGACTACTCTTACTATCTACATTTTGCAGTAGAGGAAGTTGAGTCCTAGAGTGGTTGCATGGTTTCTCCAAGGTCATATAGCCAGATCCTCCAACAGGAAAACAGCAATTCAAGACCTGCTGTTTGCCACAGGCTTATTCCCAGTATCAGAGCCTCTTGGAAGAGGCATCTGTCCATTTAGTATAGGAAGTCTGTTTAGTTCAAGTTTGCAGATGGAACATGGAGACCTCCCTCGTCCTACTGCATGAGGAGGGGAACGTGGGTTGCATTTATTTCGTTTTTCTCTATTAAAAGGCCTTCACATCGCTTCTTGTTTCAACCATCCGGTCTTCTGTAACCATTCTTACACCTCTTAAGAATATGTGCAAGCATTTTTTAAGAGTACTTAACCCAGATGAAGAGTTTTGACAGATACCTCTTCTAAGAAAATTTGCTATCGTCAATAAGGCTATGAGAAACAACAGTTCGAGAATCTGTTTGTTTTTTAATGGTCTCAGCCAGAGTACTATATATGGTATTCTCCAAGAGTGTTTTTCTTAAATCTACTACCAAGTGTTTTATTATTAAGCATTATTTTCTGTATTTCCTACAACATCAATGCTAGGGTGTGTCAGTCTCTTTACTAAAAACTATGTTTCTTTAATGGCCCTCTCCCCCAAGATAATAAAGGAGTTCTCAGCTTTTTCTGGGCAGCTTTTTTCTGCTTCTACAGCTACTTATCTGGTGTCCTGCCACTTACAGTTCTAGGAACGGGTCCTAGAACAACACTAGAATAACCCTTATGCCTCTACCATGTGTCAAATGACCATTTCTGGGCCGGACCATTTTCACATAGGAGAACATTTTTGAGTGGAGTGTCAGGGAGCTCTGCCTCCCTTACCCCCAGCTGCTGTTCGGGCTTAGTCTCTTTGGTGGAGTTCTTTGGCTACAGACCATGCCCAACCCTCTCTCAGAATTCCCTGCTGTTTCATCCATTGTTGACTTTCATTTTCTCAGAAGAAAGCCCCTTAAATTTTCTGAAGGATAGAAAGAGCCCAGGATTGACTAAAAATTAAAGGACTCTAGACTCAATTATGTGAACTTCTGTAGCACAACACAGATTCTAAAGGTTTTGACCCAGGCTCGCTTCACATGGGACCACAGGCTCCTGAGAAAGGCGGGTGATGTGTGCCTGCGGTTCTAAATCCTGAGTGGAGGATTTCTCGAAGCTCGCAGCTGTCTCTTAGAAGTGAACATGCACTGCTGTCTTGTTGTGTCTTTGAGAGTCAGGTCCACTTTAGGAACAGTCCATGCAGTGGTCTGCCCACAGCACTTCGACCATATGGCTGCTGATCCTAACTTTTCTTTGGGTCGTTTTACTATTGAATTTTTCTGTTAGGTTGTGATTAAGAATTTTTTTCCTATTGCTTCCAGGAGACCTTGTGATTCAGGGACCAAAAATATTATAGGTCTTTATGGCTGCGTGGTATTCCATTGTGTATAGGTGCCCCATCTTCCTTATCCATTCTTTTATTTATGGGCAAGTGGAATGTTCCCAGGATGTAGCTATTATGAATTATCCCGCTATAAACATGGATATGCATATGTCTTTATGGAATGCTGATTGCATTTCCTTTGGGAACATACCCAGCATAACAGCACCTGGATCAAATGGGATTTCTATTCTCAGCTTTCTACAGAATCTCTTAGACCGCTTTTCATAATGGTGAACTAGATTGCAGTCCCACCAGCAGCATAAAAGTGTTCCTTTTTTCCCACAGCCTTGCCAACAGTTGTTGTTTTTGAGTTCTTAATGTAGGCCCTTGTCACTGGGGTGAGATGAAACCTCAACCTTGTTTTTATTTGCATTTCTCTGATGGCCGCTGATGATGGGCACTTTTCCTGTGCTGTTGGCCATTTGTACTTCCTCTTCTGAGAAGCTTCTTTTTATTTCAGCTGCCCACCACTTGATGGTGTCATTTATTTCAGGATCAAGTCCACCTTATTTATTTCTTTATAGATCCTAGATATAATCTTCTTTCTGAAGCATTACTGGTAAAACTTTTCTACCATTCCGTGGGTTGTCTCTTTACTGTGTTGTTTCCTTTGCTGTGAAAAAGCTTTTTAGTTTAATATGGTCCCATTTGTTGATTCTTGCTGTTATTTTTTGTGTAGTTGGCATTTTGTTCAGGAAATCTCCTCCCTGTGTCTTCTAGGGTTTTACCTAGTTTGTCCTCTGATAGGTTCAGTGTTTGCTTTGATGTCCAGTTTTTTGATCCATTTTGTTCTGATTTTAGTGTGTGGTGACGGATACGGATCTAATTTCATTCTCCTGCATGTGGTAATCTGGTTTTCCCAGCACCATTTGTTGGAGACGTTGTCTTTTCTTCAGTGAATTGTTTTGGTCCCTTTGTCAAAAATCAGATGACTGAGAGTGTTGGGGTTTGTTTCGGTATCTTCAGTTCTGTGCCACTGGTCCTACTGTCTGTTCTTGTACCAGTACCAAGTGGATTTAACCACTGTTTCTTCACATCTATATTGAAGTCTGGGATTGTGATTCCTCTGGCATTGCCCCTGTTAATTAAGTTTGCTTTAGAAATTCTGAGTCTTTTTGGGTTCCATATGAATTTTAAAGTTTTTTTCTAGTTCTGTGAAGAATATTATTGATATTTTGATTGGTATTGCATTGAATCTGTAGCTTTGGGAGTATGGCCATTTTGACAATGTTAGTTCTTCCTATTCCAGAACATGGGATATCCTTCCATTTTCTAAAGTCCTCTTCAATCTCTTTCTTCAGGGTCTTGTAGTTTCCTCTGTGTAGGTCTTTCATTTCTTTGGCAAGGCTTATTCCGAAGTATTTCACTTTTTTGTTGTTATTGTGAAAGAGGGTGTTTTCTTGATTTTCTTCTTCTTAGATTTATTATTGATGTGTAAGAATGCTATTGATCATATCACATGCTACTTTGCTGAATTTATTTATTAGCTCTAAGAGTCCTAGGTGGAATTTTTGACATGTAGAGTGTCTTGTCCTCTGCAAATGGGGATACTTAACTTCTTCCCTTCTGATCCATATTCCTTTTGTTGCTTTCTCTTGCCCGATGGCTCTTGCCAAAATTCAGGCACTATGTTGAATAGTAGCAGTGAGAGTGGACGTGCTTGTCTTGTTCTGAATTTGGTGTGAATTCTTTCAGTCTTTCTCCATTTAGGTTGATAATGACCGAAGGGTTGCTGTAGATAGTATGGAACAGGTTGAGGTAGGACCTTCTATTCCTATTTTCTTCAGTCTTTAGCATGAGTGGGTGTTGGGTTTTGCCAAAAGCCTTTTCTGCATCCATTGAGATGGTCATCTGATTTTTATCTTTGCATCCATAAATGCAGTATATTAACATTCCTGAATCTCTGGGATGAAGCCCACTTGGTCATGGTGTATAATCCTCTTTCTGATTTGCTGCATTCTGTTGGCAAGAAGAATTTTATCGAGTACTTCTGCATCTATATTCATTAGGGATATTGGCCTATAGGTTTTTTTTTCTTTTTTTTTTTTTAAGTCTTTGTGTAGTTTTGGAATTAAAGTTATGCTAGCTTTGAGGAATGATTTTGACGATTTTCTTTTCTTTTCAATTTCTTGTGTTTGCTGAGCATTGCCATTAGATCTTCCCTGAATTTCGTATAGAATTCTAATGGGAAACCGTCAGGTCCTGGGCTTCTCTTAGTTGGATGTGTTTTTATTACTTCCTCAGTTTTGTAGATGGATATTGGACTATTCCAATGTTTTTATTTTTTCTCCTTTCAATTTCAGAGATTGATACATGTTTAGGAACTTGGCCATTTCTTTTAGATTCTGGAATTTATTGGAGTATAAGTTTTCTAAATAACTTCTTAGAATCCTTTAGATTTCCACGTTGTCTGTTGTAATTTCACCTTTTTCAGTCTAATTATGTTGATGTAGGTTTCCTCATTCCTTCTTGAGTTTAGCAAGGAGTTTATCAATCTTATCTTTTTAAAAATTTAAAAACAACTTTTTGTTTCATTTATTTTTGTATTGTTTTTTAAATTTTGATTTTACCTCTGATCTTTACAGTTTCTTTCTGTTAGTTTTGGGGTTGGCTTATTCTTGTTTTTGTAAGGACCTGAGTTGCATCATTAGATTATTTATTTGAAACTGCCCAGTTCTTTTCTTTTTTATTTCTTTTCTTTTCTCTTCTTTTCTTTTTCTTTTCTTTCTTTCTTTCTTTTTTTTTTTTTTTTTTTTTTTTTTTTTTTTTTTTTTTTTTTTTTTTTTTTTTTTTTTTTTTTTTTTTTTTTTTTTTTTTTTTTTTTTTTTTTTTTTTTGATACAGGGTCTCGCTCTGTAGCTCATGCTCGTCCTGAACTCACTATGGAACCCTGGCTGGCCTCACATCAATACTCCTGTCTGAATGCTAGGATTACAGGAGTGCGCCACCACGCCCAACTTATGTCATCCTGGGGGAGTCAAACTCTGGTACTTAGTGCTGGTCTTAGTGCTTGCTAGGCAAGCCCTTTAACTTCTGAGCCATTCCTCCAGCCCTTGCTCAGTTCTTTTTATGTGTGTATCTATGACAATGAATTTCCCTCTTAACACGGCCTTCTTTGTGTCCCCGAGGTTGTGTTGTAATTTGATATCATTATTTTGTCTCTGTGAACTTTTTCATTTCTTCCCTGATTTCTTTTGTAAGGCACTGTTTATTTCGAAGAGTACTAGTCAGCCTCCATTTGAGTAGTATCCTTTATTTGTGTTGTAGTTGATTTCTGGCTTTATTCTACTGTGATCTGACAGAGTATATGGAATTGTATAATTTTTTAAATATTTGTTTAGACTTGTTTTGTGGCCTAGAATATGGTCTACTTTGGTGGATATTCCATGAGCAGCTGAGAAGAGTGTGTATTCTGTTGCTGTTGGATTAAAAACTCTGTAGATGTCTGTTAGATCCATTTCTCCCATGATATTGTTCAGATCTGCTCCATCTTTGCTGATTTTTTGTCTAATTGGCCTGCCTTCTTGGGAGAGAGGGGTATTAAAGTCCCCCACTATTATAGAGTTGGATTCTATCTGGTTTTTTTTTTTTTAAGTCTGGTAGCTTTATGTAGTTGGGCGCACCCTTGTTTGAGGCATAAATGTTTATGATTGTTAGCTCTTCCTGTTGGATTGCTCCTTTTACAAGAATGAAATGACCTTCTTTGTCTTTTTTGACTGATTTTGGTTTAAACTCTACTTTATTGGTGAAGAGTAGTACTACCCCTGCTTGTTTTTGCCCCACTCTTGAGTGGAATATGGAACTCCACCCTTTCACCTTGAGTCTGTGTTTATCTCCATGTGTAATATGTGTCTCTTGTAAGCAACATATGGTTGGATTGTGTTGTTTAGTTAGCCAATCTATGTCTTTTGTTTGGTGAGTTGAAACTGTTGATGTTTAGAGTTATAATTGACCTGTGAGTCTTGGATCCTGACATTTTGCAACCCTAAGAATGTTGATTTCTTAAAAACAGGGCTACCTTGAGTCAATAGTGAAGTAGACCAAACACAAAAGACTGACTATAGACAGGTGTCCCTCTTAGGAAATTCACAAAAATAATGGCATAAAAAGGCCCCAACCTGAGAGACAGGGTAGAAAGAGGGGCAGTGGGCTGCTGGGAAAGAGGTGACTCTGAGAGTAATGGAGGAAAGCGTAAGTCAAGGGTAAGAAGGGAGGAATAAGAAGCCAGAATTGGTGAGGATGGTCATTGATTCCCCAAACCACATGTTATGCACTGTGTTATAGAATTTAGAATTCATATATGTTAAAAAATAATTTTAAAAATATAGGTAAAATTCATAGTAAATCAGACTCTGGAGTGTTACATTATACTAAGTCAGCTTTAGCTTTTTTTGTTCATTTCTAAGAAAAATAATACCTCCTAAAATGGTAGGGAAGAGAATTTCTGAGAAATATCTAGTGGTTCCCAGTATTTTATACTGAAATTTTAAAGATGTGTGTTTTCATTCTTTTTTTTTTCTGAGAAAAAGTACTCTTCATAACATGGATGGGAGGTAGATTATTGAAAGAATACTTTTAAATATCTTTGTTGTGGTTTAAGGTCTTCATGGAGAACAGAACCATGGTGCCTAAAATCACAGACCATGGTGATTCCAAACCCAAACCACCGTGTATTAGCTGCATGGCACTGACAAGGCACCTAGCCTCCCCGTACCTCCTTTTTCTGCTGTATAAAATAGGAAGGATTGAGAACTAAACAGGTACTATACACGAAGTGCATAGCACCACGTCTGGATTGTGAGTAAGCAGTAAGTGTGAGCTGCTGTCCTTGCAACCCTGAACATAGGCAGCACATCTCCCTTGTCTGTCTCCCTTACACTCGGTCAGCCTGTGCAGTGGGTTAGGTCAGAAGGGCATCACTGAGGCAGTTCAAGTTCCTTAGAAAGAACAAAGTGACTGTGTAGCCAGAGAGGACTAGGGAGGTCCTCAGAACAGAAACTGAGAGCCTAGATCAACCCCAACCTGCAACATAAGGGGGCACCTAGAACCACCCATCCTACAGAACAGGCTTGCTGATTCCCATCACAGGGAAGATAAACTAGGCAGAAACTGAAAGTACATGCTCTAATAGATAGTGGGCCTTTATGGGATAAAAGAAAAGGTACAGTCTGTAGTCAGAGCTGGATATATTTATATAAAGGCTTAAAGGTGGGACTTTGGTGTCCGCGGAAACAGGGGATCCACTTTGCAGATGAAAGGCCATCCTTTTCTCAGGAAATGGTGATGGCCCATTCATAAGTGACAGCCACCACAGGGATGAAGTGGAGGTACTGAGGTGTCCCTAACATGCCTTATGTCTGTCTGTGGAAATTACCCATTTGGTGGGCTGTGTTAAAGTATATATCATTCATTTATGCCATTCATGTGTGTTAGAAGCTGCACTGCACCTGCATTACAGGTCAGCTTCCTGAGGATTGGGGAGGGGTGGTAGGAGGCAGCACAGCTCACAGGTGAAAAGCACAGGCCCACAGCTCAGATAGAGGGTCATTGTTTTCAAGGCCCTTAGGAACTTGGTTTTTCAAGTTGGGCCTGTGTCCTGAATCTGCATCCTTTATTAAAAATACGATTTCAAGACTATGGTTTCCTTTGTCTCCCTGTTGACTATTTTCTTAGTACCTTCATCCCTGGGGCAGACTACTTGACACCCACAACTTAAGGGAGGAAAAATTTGTTTTAGCTCAGTTTCAAAAGGTCTCAGTTCATTCTTGGGTGGCTAACAACAGCATGGCAGTGGGAAGTCGAACACGGAGCCTTCGGCTAGCAGGTCGGCCCCAGTGATCCAACCCTTCTGCCCAGGTCCCATCTCCTAACACCCCATGATCCATAGGTACTGCACAACATCCAACACATGAGGCTTTTGGTGGACATCCCAGGTCCAAACTGTAACACCCGTCTTTATTCTTGTTATTCTGCCTGAACTGGATCAACTGTTACCTGTTGGTCCCCGGGAGGAGGGTGATTTGCCCCTTTTCTTCTTGCTGCATTGGAAAAAATGGAAGGACTTTGGAACTTTGCTTTTCGGTCTCTGGAAAAGAGACTCCCACTCTACAGAGGAGACTCTCCCTACTGTCTGTAGGTAGCACAGCCTCACAGTTTTGCCACTAAGCTTTCTGTTTATATATGTGGATACTTCAAGTTTGGTCTGAAAGAAGGAGAAAGGTTTTGCTTTTCTTCTGCATATATTTAAAATCCAACTCTTTAAAAATAAAATTTATTTTTGTCAAGTCTTTGTCACTTCATGGACAAAGAAATAGTTAGATTTGAATAATTCCAGAGTTGCTTTTATGGATTGTTGGTAATTCGCCAAATAAATGAGTTTGTTTCTAATCTTGAGAAAGAAATGTTACTGGCTACTTGGTTTTGTTTGGTTACTGCTGACCAGATCAAAGGAGGCTCTTTAATGTAGTAAACAGGAGAAAGGATATACCCAAATCTAGCTCTGAGGAGAAGGAGGGGCCCATTTCCCGCAAATTGCCACCCTTATTTTTTTCAGGTATGCAGGGATCTTTTATAGCAAGGAACAGAAGAGAGAGAGAAACAGGGAGAGAAAAAGTCCCTTATCACTTGGAGCCATCTTGGGCTTTATCTCTCTCCCTTTCTTTGTGAGAGGAAACTGCTTTATGACTTCAGTGGCAGGCATCTTCATAGTCTGCCCCTGGGCTGCGGAGGAGGGGCTGTTGCTCAGCGGGTTAATGTCCTGCAGTCCTTATCTCTGAAGGGAAAAATCTGACTTTAAAGCTCTACTTTTTCATGCTTGTCACAGAAGTTATTGCTATATTCAGGAAATGGGTGAGTCTACCCCCGTCTAAAGAGAAGAGTGGCTAGGATGCAAATTCAAATGTCATTTGTCAACTCTGATTATCGGGCAAGGAAGGAACTTTGTACTATGGGACAGTTGTTGCTGTGGATGGGCATAGTCATTTGTTCGGACTGCCATAACAAAATAGTACACAGTGTTAAGGGTAGCTTGAATCGCAGGACTTTAATTTCCCACAGTTCTGGAGGCTGTACATCTGGGATCAAGGTGCTAGTAGTACTGGTTTCACTTGAGGCCTGCCTCCTTGATTTGCAGATGGCTTGTGCTCTTGATCTCAGCTTTTCTGCTTTGTGTCTCTCTGATGTCTCCTCCCCTTCCCTTAAAACATCAGTCTACTAGACTGTGATCTGTCTTAGTTACTTTTTCATCGTTGTGACTCAGTACCTGTCACACACAAATTAGGGGAGGAAAACTTTTTTAGCTCACGGTTTCAGAAGGTCATAGTCCACTGTGGGCAGCTGGCAACAGTGGGAGCACTTGGTGGAGGTGGAGGCTACTTCTCACAGCATTGCAAACAGGAAGCCAAGTCAAGTTCCACAGTCAAGGAAGGAAGTAGCATATATCTGTCCTGGTCCTATGCTGGTACCTACCCCCCCTGGGTCCAGCCTCAGTGTTCCACCCCCTCCAGGTTTGAGCCCCTACCACACACCTGGAATCTGTAATCTACCACACCTGTAATTTAACCTGCACACCTGGAATCTATAATCCACATGCCTATCTTCTACTGCACACCCATGATCTACCCCTCCAGAGCAGCCCCCATCTCCAGACAGCACGTGGTTCCATAGATAGACCATAACATTCAAATGCATGAGGCCTTGGGGGGACATTCTAAATCCACACCACACTAGAATCCCATCATGACAGTCTCCTTCAGCTTCCCCAAAGGCCCCACCTCCAGTGCAGCTGCAAATGCCGTCACATTCTGTGCTACTCAGGGTCGGGGCTTTCATATAATACATGATGTAATTGGAGAAAAGTACAGCGAGTGTTTAAATTTTAAGAATGATTACAATAGAAAACACATTGCTATTTAAAATCTATTTTATTTGCCCACTTTTCAATAGGATCCTTTATTTTGGTTGGCTTACATTTCTTCAGCTCCCTGTATATTCTGGTTATGAGCTTCTTATCTGAGATGTTAGTGGTGAATATTTTTTCCCAGTCTCTTGGTTCTCTTTTTACAATGTTGATAGTTTCCTTTGTTGTGCAGAAACTTTTTAATTTGACAAGATCCCGTTTGTTAATAATGGGGATAATTTCTTTTGCTCTTGGTGTCTTGTCAGGAAGTCTTTGCCTACCCCTATGTCCTTTAGATATTTGCCTAATTTGTCTTCTAGGAGGTTCAGTGTTTCACTTTTAAAGACCCAGATCACAACTCTTATGGAACTTAAAACAAAAACCAAAGTGAAACAGGGGGGTAGGACAGGGAGGCAGGGAGGTAGGGGTGGGTAGGGGGAGGGACAAAAGGAGAGTGGGAAAGTCCTTGTTCACCTTGACAAGATATGTATGTGCACAAAATGCTAAATTTCATTGTAAACCTTAAATTTTGCACTTATACATACCAATAAAATAGGGAAAAAATCTATTTCAAAATACCCCGTCCTTGAACCGCCTTATCTTACTGTTCTTGCCACATTTTGAAGCAGTTCTGGAAATCCTTTTTTCACGGTGTCTTTACTTACACTGTCTTGGCTGCCTCAGTGTTCTGAATTGAGTCAAAACGATGACCTTTCGTGGTCATGTTGACCTTTGGGAAGAGCTAGAAGTCACGCAGTACCAGATTCAGAGAGTGAAGTGGATGAGGACACACTGCAATGTTGTTCCTGCTTCCTTTTCTTTTGGGTGGCGCTGGGTAGGGCTCACCATATTGTTTTTGTCACACTTCGTAAAGACACAAAAGAAGACTTGTAGAACTGCTTCAGAAAGGGGCAGGAAGGATGGGATAAGTTAGATGCAGTGGAGAGGAGTGTTTTTGAGCATGATTAATGACAATTTTTATTGTAATAAATTTTTACAATTTAAGCATTTGGTGTATGTTTTGATCACCACTTTTATCAATGCTGAAGGTAGACGAACAACAAATGTGGTTGGAAATATGGAAATTAAACAATGTTTTAAAACAGATTCTGCTTTATTCCTTATTCTGTGTGGGGAAAAGAGCCTAGTCCCAGACAAGAGGGTGACTACAGCAATAAACTGCAGCAGTGGAAGGATTAGGGCCTGCAGTGGAGCAAGCACAAGCCCCTGTGGGTCCTGGTAGCCTCCTGCCTGTGGGGAGCGGAAACCACACATGCAGCCAGAATGAACTAATCACAGACCTTTGTGAAATGGAAATTTTTTCCTCGTGTGTTTACATGTTGCTGTCACTACACAGTCATTTTGTCTTTGGTGCTTAATTACCAGCACTGATGGAGAAGAATATTTATGTAGCAAATGGAACAACACAGATTCATTTTCCATTTTCTGATCAATGTCCGTGGGTTTTACGTTCTGGATTCTAATTTGCTTACTTGCTAGCTAACTGTAGCACTGTAGACTAGTTGAGTGGCCTTCTGTTTTTTATCTAAAAAGGATGGGGTTGGCCAAAGTGGGTTGCAAATTTGAGTGTATAAAAGATTCAAAGTGTTGAGAAGTGGACACTCCTTGTGCCTAATCCCCAGGGTTCTGACTCCCTGATGGGGCCGGGAAGCGTCCCCTGTTAACAAGAAACCCTAACTGAATGGGAGGTAGGGGGTCCTTCCATCTTGCTTTGAGAAACAAATCCTAGATCTCTTCTCGTCATAAAAAGTGACAGTAGCTGGAATGCATTTGAGAAAAAACATTTAGCTTGGGAAATAATAAGTTTGACATTTTCTGTTGCCTTTTTTGGTCCTCGTCTCCAGGCTACACAGTTTGCGTTCAGTGTTGTGTCCACTTGTAGCAATTAAGCTTTGAGAGTACAAACACAGCCTATTAAATTTTGCATAGAGAAGACATGTCCAATGGTAGAGCTGTAATTTCTACTGTTTTCCACACTCTCTCAAACCTTCTCCTCCTTGGCAATACACATCTTCCAGGCCAGTGGCCACACCCTCTTTGCTGGCTCTGCTCTGCCCCCTCCTGGACTGTATGTGGCTCCTCTTTATTTTTTTTTCTCAGCCTTCGTGAATCGGCTCCTTCACTCTCAAGCTGGATGTAGAGGAATAAATGAATCCGAAGTGGATGTAGAAGTATTGAGGAAACACAGCTCTTACCAGGAGACTGGGCTGGAAAATACTTGAGAAAGGTCCAACTTATTGAGGAAAATGGGGAAATAGCCTCTGGTTTTGTTCCCAAAAGTCTCAGTGTCGTATGTTGTCATGTATTGCTACATAACAAATTATCACAAGTGTAGTGCACGAAATGACATCCTTAGTTTCTATGTGTCAGGATTCCAAGAAGGGAAAAGCTAAGCACTGTGGCACAGCTCCAGGGCGAAGTCAGAGTGCCACCCAGGTCTCACAGGAGGCATGTGGTCCTCCTCGACATTCACTTATTGTGGACAGAATTTGTTATTTTGGGATTGTATCACCAAGATATCCATTTTCTTGCTTGCTGTAGGACAGGACCATTCTCAATTCCTAGGGGCTGCCCTCTCTGTTTCCACGTGGCCTTCTCTTAAACGGGGTGTCTTCAAGGCCAGCATGGGAGTATCTGCTACTGCTGTTTCTCCCCTTTAAGGCATGCATGGGTAGATCAGTCCCACCCAGCATCATTTTCCTTTTCTTTGAACACAAAGACTAGGAGACTTAATTAAATATGAAAAGCCCAACTCACCTTACCATGCAGCATAACCACAAGATGGTACTGGCATTGCTCATGCTCACAGAAGTAAACACCCCAGAGCTTGTACTCAGGAGGCGAGAATCTTAAGAGTTGTTTTAGAATTCTGCCTCCTTATGTATCCAAAGACGTGTATTGTATGTTAGGTATCAAATCTTGGTTTTTAATTGGTTAGAAACAATAAAATATTAATATACAAGGTTTTCTAATTAATTGTATGCATTCTAACCTCAAGATTGTTTGAGAAATGGTGTTACGCAGAAAACAGTATCTAGCTTAGCCTTTAAGAAATTGGATTGGGAGTGTGCTAGAAGAAACCCAGAGCTTGCCTGGGTGTCAGAACTCCTTGTGAAGGTGGCAAGCCATCACGGTAGATGTCCCAAGGTCATGGAGCTGAGAAAGGCTGGGAGTTTGCTGTCTCTGGTGCTAGGCATTTTCTCTCCTTTATTTTCCTTGCATTTTTTTTAAAAAGATGTGCTTCAAGTATCTTATTAATAAATCTGGAGCTCATTGACTTTAATGAATAATTTTCTTTGTTTTTCATTATTGTCTTGAATTAGAACATTTTTCTTCTAATATATGTATGAATTAGTTACTAAGTGAAATGGAATCTTGGATAAAATGAGCCTTTGTTGTTTATTTGCTAGCATACAGTCTTAATAACTTACCCAGTGCCATGGACTTGGAGAGCTAAGGATGGTTTAGGAACCAGAGAGCTTAGGAATTCAGCCACTTTGGGAAAAAAAAAATTTACAGTGGTCATTAGATTGATACCCATTAAATAATCTTTAACACTTTTCTCTCAGGGAAGATATTTAGTGATACTTGGTAGTTTTAAAAAAAAACCAAGCTAAGAATAAATATGATTGAATGTTTTTCTGTCTCTTCTGCAGTACTCTTCATAGACAAGACATTTTCTGCATCGGTCTGTGGTCAGGCTCCCTCCTCAGTCTCACTAAATGACCTTACGGATGGATAGATGCACATTTATCTTAGAAAGTGATGGCCGTTGCCTAATACGAATGTAAGTTCTGCCTCAGCACGTAGACCGTGACTGGTTGAGTAAGAGCCGAATGTCTGTGGCCAACAGATGTGACTAGAATACTGTGAGATCTGGGCCCGCCTCCGAGCTGTCTGATTTGGGGTGAACCAAAAGATCACTTGCTGACCTGGGTGTGAGCCCACCTCTGACAGCTGTGAAGGCATGTTTGTAGATTCAGTCCCCAAGGTCAGAGAGATGCAAGTGCAGCTGTGGGCTATTTCCGCCTTGTGCTTCTTCTCTATTCTGGTATTAGCACATTTCCAATACACAGGAGAACGGCTTTATTATATTCACACACAAATGACCCAGCTGTGGTACTGCTGCTTCCACTGTGAAGTCTCTTGCTGTGTGCCACATGGCTGTGCCACACCCTCCCGAGCTCTGCCTTGTGAGTTGTGTGTTTTCCTTCTACTGTATGAATGTCAGATTAGTTTTATCTTCATGAGAATGAAACCTCCGTAAGGTCAGGGCAGGTTGCTCAATGCCTTTCAGTGGTCTCTGGTTTTGTCTTTCATTTTTATGTCTACCAGTGCAGCATTCATAAACCATTTCAGCCCTTTAGTTACCTGAATGAATATGCATGGATGTTCACCTACATCCTCAGCCATTCAGAAGCACTCAGACCCCTCTCAAGGTGACTGTGACCTGCCGCCTAACAGAATAACCTATTTGAGCAGGTTCAGTGCATGTAAGTGGTCAGAGGATCTGTGATCACAGCTGTGAAGTGTTTACAACAGCTCTTTAATCTGGAGATTCTTTCCTTAAAAAAAATAAAAAAACTTGGGAATTTCTATAGTAATATGATTCCCAAAGGTGTTCATTCCTGAACCAAAAGATGTAGAATTACCTCGGCTAATTTCATGTTAAAGCAAAATGTCTGCCCCCTGGTGGTGTCAGATGAAAAACAAGCATCACAGTTAATTCTTGTACTGAGGCCAGTTAATTATCTGATTTAGTTTGTACAATAAATTATACATTTCATATACAGTTAAAACAGATGCCATTTAAAAGTTGCTACTGAATTGCTATCATGAAACTGGAATGTTTTATGTGTGTGCAACATTATTTTTTTCCAGGTCTAAATAATAATTTGAAAAGTAAAGTCTAATTTTAGTAAATTTTCTATGTACTGTTAACTTTCTAGCACTGCATTTTATAGGAGAGAAATAATAATGCTTTCATATGAAATAAAAATAGTCTTAAACACTATTAATATTTTATGAGTTTGTGTAAATCTTACTACTGCTGATAGTTTTCCAAATAATGGTGTCCAAGGGAGTGATTAAAAAATCTATTTTAGAAGTCTTTTAACTAACTGAAATTTACTGGTTTCAATTAAATGAGAGATAGGTATTCAAAAATGTCCCTAGAATTACAGTCATCTAAGTCTTAAATTAAGAAATAATTAAGGAATTTGTTCTCTTATTTAAGAACAAGGGTTATATAGGAGAAAGGAGGATTTCTTTCCTTACTTGTTACGTTAAAATCCTTTACTTACCTGAAAATTTTTTGTTTGTCAAGTATAGGAAACCTTCTGGTACACTGTTTCCCCTTCTAGGCAAACTGTAGAATTAGTTGAGATAAAGTATATTGTATTGTCCTCAGAGTAGTAAAAGAATTATAAGTGTTAGAAAAGGAGGATATTTTATTACTACATTAAACTTACCTTTAACTGACATAATAAAAACCAACAGTTCATATTTATGGGGTTCCATGTGGTGGTAAGTAGGTGTATACAGTGCCTAGCGGGTGTTTTTGTTCTGCTTTGATTTTGGTGCTGGGAATTGAACCTAGAGCCTTTGCATTGAGCCACATCCCAAGTTCTTTTTTTTTTTTTTTCTTTTTTCTTTTTGTGGGGGTGGGAGGTGTAGAGGAGGACAAGGTCATGCTAAGCTGACCCAGGCTGGGCCTTCTGACTCAGCCCTTTGACGTGTTGGGTTTTTAGGCCTGCACTGTCATGTCCAGCAACATTGCATAATGTTTAATAAATTCATCTGTTTCTTCCAATATTACTTCTCTAAGATGAAAACATTAAAAATCCCTTCAGCTAGCTTTTTAAATTATGCACTAGAGTTTTGTGGTCTGTAGTAACCCTCCTGTGCGGCAGCACACCAGAACTTCTTCGCGCCATTGGCCGACTTTCTCCCGTGCCTTCCCCTACTTGGTACTAGCATGTAGCCTGTGTCAGTATTGTGCCGAAGACACCTCTGCGAGGTTTGTAGCCTCAGGTGGAGCTGCAGTTCAACAGCAGGAGTCAGGTAATCATTAAATGTACAATTAGACAAAATTAGTCATGATTATGACCCCACTTAGAGAACCACTGTGGTAGTGGTGTGTGGAGAGAATTAGCTCAGTGATTAGGAGCTAAAACCAGGCCAGAAGCCCTGTGAGGAGCCAGAAATAGACGTCTGCTTGGCCCTATACTGAAGGCAGGAAGATGGCCATGTAAAAGGGGGACTGAGCTTGGAGTGGGGTTGCCACACACTAGGGGCATTCGGGGGATGCCAGGAGCTGGGTAGGGCAAGAAAGAATTCTTCCCTAGAGGCTTCAAGGGGGAGCAGGTCTCTACCAACACTGTCTGTCCTGACTTCTGTCCTGTAGAGCTGTGGGACAGTAGGTCTCTATTGCTTGAATCCATTCCATTCGTGGTGCTTTGTTACAGCTGCTGTAGGAAATGAACACGACTCTGGCACTTAGTGAGGGGAGGGGGATGAGGGGGAAGTACATGCTGATGCCATTGAGGAGAGTTTCAAGAAACTACTGGAGAAAAGACAGGATTAAGAAGAAGCCAAGGGATGAGGAAGCCTTCTGGAGTTGGCGACTGCATTTTTCCCAGGGCCAAATCACGGAAGAATCCTGGAAGGAGACGGAGCTAGATTGGCACCTATGGTTGCAGGAGATGGGTGGCCTGACTTTAGCTCTAGCCAATCTGTGTTGTGCCAGAGACTGAGCTTGGGAACTGATACTGTGACCTCGTTCTCCCACACTCCAGTGGCCCATGGGAGCTCAGGGATGCAGGACAGAGTTTAGCTTCTCAGGATCCATTGCAATCGGGAAAGACAGGGGATTGAATCGAGTACTGGAGGATATCCTGCACATTTGGGATAAGGGGACTATGTCATTGAAATGTGTATTTATAAGAAAAAAGAATCTAATGTCTAGAACAGTAGAATATAGACCTTTGGGTTCTCAACAAATATGTTATAGATTTAGGCTACTAACAGATATTTACTTTAGGTCGAATGTTCAAGGAATTCATATAACAAATTCTTACTAAGTGCCTACTTGGTGTCAGGGCTTAGACCCACTTTGGGGATAAGCACAGAGCAACACTGCCCTTGCTCTCATAAAACTTAGATTTTGGGGCATCAACTATTGTGAGCCCAGATTAAAATGCCCACGGGCCTCTTCACCTCTCTCATAATACTCAGAAACTTCTAATAGGTGCCATCCTTTCTGTGTGGACTGCAGGCTTCATGAGGGAGTAGTAACAGGGCCTCCCATGTTCATTACTAACTTCTAATACCCAGGCTGATACTGGCCCCAAACCAGCCCGATACCAGCCCCGGGCAAGTGTTCCTGAGAGGATTTAAGGAGTGGTGAGTTGCCTTGTATTTACGCTCCAGGACAGGAGTTTCTGGAAATTCTTGTGTGGCTTAAACTATATAAAACTGGGAAAATTAAACATATTTGGGATTTTGCTAATTTAAATAATTGTATTGATCTTTTACAAAAAATAAGCATGTTAAAACAAAACATAATTTCCAGGTCTAGAGTATTATTTGGGGAGTTCTGTTTTTTTTTCAATATTCAATATTAGAGACTGGAGCAGAGTATCTTTTTGTTCTGTGTGGTCCCCGTTTCCTAAATTGCTCCCCCCGTGAGGGGTGCACAGAAGCTGAGTTACACCTCAACTCTGAACACAGAAATGCGTCATGCACAGCTGCCTTTCTTTGGTTAAGTCAGTGGTTTAACTCTAGAACAGCAGTTTAGGGGAGCCCTTGACTAATTTTAATGATTAAAATCTTTGCTGCCTGTTGTGTTAAGATTCAAAAAGTATCAAAAGAAGCAGTTAGACAATAGACTGTTTTTCCTCTGCTTTTTAAATGTTTTCTAGTATTCAATTAGAGATGTTAACTTTTCAGGGCCTCCACAATACCATTGCTAGAGAGAAGCCAGTTCTCCTCTGATGCCCATATAAGGAAAAGGTTTCTAGGAAAAGTACTGTCAAATTCACGAGCAGTTATGTCCCTAATAGCCTCAGAATGGGAAATTTAAAGAGAATAGAAAGCAGCTGACTTAACCGTTTTCCCACGGAAAGTCTCCCTATTTCTGCATAAAGATGTATAATGTATTCCTTAGAGACCTCACTCCAATTATTGCATCCTCTACTCAAATGAGTAAGTAGGGGATTTAGTTTTTACTTTTATCAGTACTGTGAAATGCCTTCTCAGCTTGAAAGTAATGGAGGAAATTACTTGTAAAAAATTAATGAAGGAAATAAAAGATAAGAGAAAGCAGGTTTTAAAAAGTCAGTGGTCTGTTTCTCAATGTGTACTTCAAATTTTAGGAATAAAAATTTTCCTTCCTCTTAGAACTCTAGTCTCTGGTATTAGCCACCTATTGCTAAATTTTGCTTGAGTTCTTCCGTTGGTAGAAATACACCAATTTATAAGATATGCCCTTGGGCATGGGGGAATAGCTCAGCAGTGAAAGTGCCTGCCTAGCAAGCTCAAGACTGTGGTTTCAGTTCCCCAGCACCACATAGCCAGATGTGGTGGGGCACGCCGGTAATCCCAGCACTCAGGAGACTGAGGCAGGAAGATTGTCATTAGTTTGAGGCCAACCTGGGCTCCATAGTGAGTTCAAGACCAGCCTGGACTACAGAGCAAGACCTTGTCTCCATAAAAAAAGTACCCTAGCATGAATGTAGAAATTATTCTCACAAACCTAGCTGATAAATATGTATGAAGGAAATGATTTGCCCTTTGAGATAGGAACTATAAATAAAAGGCACTGTCCAAAGAGTTTGGCAAATTCTTAAACCGTAGAGAATTCTTAGAAGACACAAGGACAAAGGCTTATGTGCTGTTGTTCCAGGAGAGAGCTCCAATATTTCTCAAAGGAAGGTTCTTCATTTGTGTTGGTCATAAAGTGACAGTGCCTGGGACTGAGGGATTTCTCGTGATGTGGGACTTTCATTGCTAACACTGGCTAAGTCTAGGAAAAGGGTTAGTGTTTATCCTACCTAAGCTGGTATGGTTTGGGTCTGGCATGTCCCTCAAAAGCCTCATGTACAAAGGGATAGTGTGTACTGGTGGGAGGTACAGCCTGGCCAGAAGGAGTGGATGCCTGGGTCTTGACCTAGAGGGGGTGTGCTGTTTCTGACTTTCCTTGGAGACTTGGCTTTGTTCCACCATGCTGTAAGGATCTCTGTCTCCGGAGCACTAGCTCCATCTCCGACTCTAGCCTAAAGTACAGTTATTTCAAATGCCTTTGGCTTAGTAAACAGGGAGGGGTAGAGATGGCAGTGCTATTTGGAGAGTCAGAGCATGAAAAAAATGAGGAAGAGGAAGTTGATTCAGGTTTGTAAACTTTTAGGTGAATCCTTAGGCATTTGTGAGTCTTACTTGTAAATAATTACTGGTTCTCACAGAATCTGCAAATTAATATGTAATATCTTTATAATGATGTCCAGCATTCAGATAGTTTGGGCAGGTAGGAAAGATAAATGACCTCTTTAGGATGATGGGTCTCCTTTGAATCAGGAAAGATTTTTCTAATGAGACCACATCCTTTACTAGGGATGAGTCTGAGAAAGATGGAAGACCCCTGGCTTAGGCAAGTGTAGTATAATATCAGTAAGTGAAAGGGCAGAAAAAAAGCACTAGAACTGGGCCAGGCTTTGGTCATCAACAGAATTGTGCTTAGCATGTCTGGTTTTGACATATAATAATAAACACTGAAATTAAACCTACTGGCCCTGTAATTATTCAGGGTTTTTTCAAAATAGAGGGGCTTGAAAGATTCTACTGGGTAACCTTAGGTTGAAACATGTTTCCTTTACGTTTCAAAATTGGTCAGTGTATTTTGTAGGTTAATCTAATTCATTCTCATTCTTTCCCTTTTTTTTTACTATTTTTATTAATATATATGCAATACCTAATGTTTACAGTGACCTTGAGTATTTTGTGCATATATATATATATCACGTCAGTATTACAATATCTTCCCCTCTCCATTCTTGGCCCTCCCACGCCTTCCCCGTCCCCCTGTAGCTCCCACGATCACATTCATTCTTGTTCTTTCCCTTTAAACATGTGCTTGTTCACAGAGGTACAGCTGGAAGTCATGTTGCCATGGCAACAGTTACACACTGGGAGGAAAGACTCTGAAATGGCCAGTGACTGGGCTTTTAATCGCTGATTTATATTGATAGTTAAATTGAATAGGGCTGTAGCATTGGTAATTATATCTTATTTTGGCTCCCGCTTTTCTCTTCTACCATTGACATCCATTTTTGAACACGTGTCATGATGCATATTTTTCACACACACCACCATCTCGTCCATTCTCTATATTGTCAGTTATAATCATCTCGAATGATAAGGATTCCCTAGCTCCAAACCTCAGAATCATTTTGTTGTCTGTGTAATAAATTCCAAACTCACAAATATGGCTGGTAGAGCCCTGCAAAAAAACAGCGTCTACTCTGTAGACTTTCTGTCTGGCAGGACGGAACCTATGAGGCCAATGGTCGGTGCCTCGTTAAGTGCAGAAGGTAGCGTGTGAGGCTCAGGTGGCCAGTGTTGAGGAGCCGAGGGAGATGAAGGTCACAGAGCAGAAAAGCTGAGTACTAGGTACAAAATCACCATGAGTGCTTTGTCTTTAAAGGGAGTTGGTAACATAGGAAGGAACAGGTGAATTTTTTGAATAGACGATTAAGAAAGTTTATGGAAGAAGCAGTCCTTGAAAATGAACAGTTCTCAGTTACATAGAGAAACAGCACACGTAAAGGCTTGGGAAGCAGAGAGTGTGATCTGTGGGGAGACCTGGGATGGTCCATTCAAGGATCACGTCATGCAGGAGCATAGTTTCCTACAATAGGTGGCAGTAGGTCTGTACCGGAGACTGGGAAGAATAGTTCAGAACCAGGAAGAGAGGAAGGGGATTACTGTGTATTTACGATGATCATACCAAGGTCATTTCGATATTAGAAGCCTTTCCCAGGATTAGATACTTAAATCACATGTGTCTGTAGGCATTTCAGTTGATAAATGGTCGAGATTTTCCAGCTTAAATCCTAGTTTCAGAATGAGTTTTAGCAGAGAATTTCTTTTTACTTAGTCTACTTTCTGCAGCTGGACTTGGGTTTCTGAAGAGGGAAGTTTTAAAATGAGAGCAATAGCAGGCTGTGTGCTCTACAACTTTAGGCTGTTCCTCACCTAGAATTTTTAATACTTAATTCCGAACCAGTTTTATTTCTAGTTCATGAGCCACATTATATTTTTCCAAACTTCCCAATTTAATGTTTTAAAGAGGTTTTTGTTAAAAATAAAAAAAAAGATTCCTCTGAAACCCCAGGCTGGAAGCCTTTAGAACAGCACAGCCTCCCGTTAGAAATACAGTATACCACATACATAATTTTAAATATATTTCTAAAACAGACCCAGTGGCCATGAAAAAAGTCAGGCTTTTCTAGGTTGACCAGTGAAAATCTTGGACCAAGTTCAAATGTATATAAACTTTATTCACAGGAAAAAAAAAAAAAACTACAGTTCTTGGTCTATTTGCATATAGTTTTTAAAATTGAATTAGTCATTGTGGCAAAAAGTAGATAAAAGATAAAAACAGGTATCACTCTTTAAAAAACAGAAAATTTACACTGCACTTACACTTTTGCTTCTAAAAGCAGTTTGTTCTGTTTATGTCTTCAGAGGGAATTAACAAACATTTTTGTGTTTTCTTTCACTCAATTCCTTTGTGTTACTTCCCCCTTCCATGCTTGGGTACAGCCAACTGGAACATTTTCAAAAGGGAGGGGTTCAAAATGCTCCTGGTTCATTTATCAGAGCACATGTGTAGTGCAGGAAGATGCCGTTTGCCTCTTTGAGGACATCCGCATGGGGCCGAGTTGCCCACGTGGCGGTATGCTTGGTCCCCCGTCAGTGTCCACCTACTTTGAGTGCACAAGGAAGACTTCCATGCAGCATTTGATGCATTCGCTTTCAAAGAACGTTCCATTGTGACCACTTCTGAGACCAGAGTCACGTCTGTGTAATGAGAAATCTTCTTTCAAAGGCCTATACCTTGCAGTAATTTTTTATGGAAAAAGTAATGGAGGGTATAGAGGAGGAAGGCTTCTAGCGCATAACCGGTTCAGGAACAGATGGGGCCATCATTTACCCAGAGAGTCACGACCAGAGGGCCTGGAAAGGACAGGGGGAGCTAACCCAGGACAGACACCTCATATAAATCAGAGCTGGCACAAGTGAAAAACTTGGATTTTGAGAGGAAGGGAGAAAAATTCCAAACAACTATTTCTGTAGTATAATAATTTGGAGTCCTTCCCAGAGACCCTGCACATGAGAAATCTCTATCAAGAGCATTTTTCACATAGAAAGATAATTTTAGCATGTTGGCTGGAATTTGAGGCCTAGTGGGTTAACTAGTACGTTGTGGGTGAATAAAACATTGCAAACAGTGATTCTAGTTCTTTTTTGGAGCTATATGAAAGTAGGACTCGGATTCAGCAAGCAGACTGCTTGTTAGCGCATGCCTTTCTCTACCCCGTTTTTTAATTTCTTATTTTCTTCTTCTGTCTTTTCCTATAGCTGTTGTTCATATAAGTGCTGATGGTGCAGCCTCTGCAATTTCTGTGAACTGTGAGGGAAGGGGGCCACTCTCCACTACATTCACTGCTTTTGGAAAGCTCACTATGAGTGCAATGTGTGGCATGTTTATGGAGCCTTGGTTGTAGTAAAAAGAGAAAGTTTTGCTTTAAGGAACATAGATCTAGTTTATAATTAATAGCATCTGCATTAGACTTTTTTTTTTTTAGCTTTTTGCTATTGGGGACTTGCAATTTGATCCACATCCTGATCCTTATGGAATGTTCAGTCCTTCGAAGCTTTGAGCATAAATTTATTGTTTGAGAGCTTTGAGAATAATTGTTCCAATTACTTGTTCTTTCTTGGAATTTTGGCTCAGTCACCTAATATTATATTATGCTACGTTCTATTTTCAGTTTTTTAAAAAATAACACTTTCTCCACGTGCATCCCTGGCAGATGGGATCCACAGATACCCCAGCTTCATTTCTGTCAATAGTTCCAGCATCTTTGAAAAACTCAGAGCTCTGTATGGGACTCTTTCATTGCTGGAAAAGAAAAATCAAGTGGCTTCACAGGCGTGTGCAGCTACCTGGCTTAACCATCTTGTTGCTTTCCTTTCTTGAGCTTGGATTGTATGAGCAGTGGGAAGAGGGTGGTATAGATCCAAGAATTAAAAGCCTAGAACCAAATAAATGTCTTTGTTTTGTTTGTGGCTGTTTGCATCCATAGGTACTGTTTGTACTAGACCACGTATGAGAGGCAAGGTTCAGGTGCCTGGATTGGCGGATGCTGAAAAATAAAATGTCATAACCCATAGAATTACATTCTAACAATGTGGTACAATGGAGGATAGATTAGGGATCAGAAGACTGGGTTTCTTAACCCACCTCTGTCATTTAGATGGTTAAAGTTTAGGTAGGAATATGAGATTGCAAAGCAAATTTATTAGAAGCTGTTTCTTTTCTAGATACAAGGAATGGAGTCCAATTTTTTGCTGTAAGATGAATGAGTAAGGATCAGTTGCTTATAATATAAAGCTCTAAAATAACTGTGTTGTATTACAATAGCAAGGTATTTCTCTTTTTCATAGAAGCCTGGCAGTAGCAGTCTGCTAGGATGCCTTTGCTCTACACAGACCTCTGGAATCAAATTTCCTCTGCCTCACTATTCCGCTGTCCTTAGGGAATAAGCTGTGTGTTTCCTTGTGGTCCGAAGCAGCAAGAAAAGGTGCACCTGGCACTTAGGAATTGCCATATTATCTTTAAGTGTCACGCTTCAGTGGGTAGAATGTTTCTTGAATAGCCACACCTAGTTACTGGGGAGGCTTGGAAATTGTAGATTTTGTCGTGTGTCCAATGAAAAATTGATACTGCTGTGGAAAAAGAGATTAGATACCAATGAATACCTTGCAATATCTGCTATAGATTTATGAGATCCCATATACCAGCAAAGGAAAAGTACAGAATGGTTTTCCCGATTAATTTTATTATTTAAAAAAGTGTTTACATTTAGCTGGGCTCAGTAGCACACGCCGTTCATCCCAGCACTTTGCAAGATTAGGCAGGTGGATCACAAGTTCAAGCCCAGCACAGGGAACTTAGTGAGATCCTTGATCAAACAATAAAAACGGCGCTAGGGATAGATCTCAGAATGAAAGCCCTGTGTTCAGTCCTCAGCAATACCACAAAACAACATCTACATTTACCTTTTGTATATGATTGAAATTTAGAAAAAGATTCACCAAATAAAACCACTTCTTCTCTGTACTCTTTTTCCCTATCAATGATCTAAAATTTCTGTGTTGCATTAAATATTAAAGCTTTCCCATTAACCCTTCTGGCAGCCTCAGAAATTCAGCTCTGCTGATTCCTTAAAATTCACCTTTAAAGTTTGCTTAACAAACAGAATGCTTACTGGACAGAAGTACAGAGGTGGTTTTCCCACAGTCAAATGATAACTAGTTTTCTAACTTCCATCAAGTTATTTACTGTTGTTGAAATCTATTTCTTTACTTGTAAAATAGAAATAATAATTCCTCTAACTCTTTTTGCAGAATCTTGTGGAGTCAGATTAGAATAGGTTAATTACAGCATTTTACTCTACTGTAATTCACTAGATTGTCGTGCAAACACAATATATGCATTGTAACCTTTGGGATAGTAGTGCTGTAATGTTCCCACACATAATTTTGATTTTAAAGATCATTGCCATCCGCTTCATTTATCTTTTTCCTCTTCCTCCCCCCTCCCCCCACTTTTCTTTTTGAAACACAGTCTTGCTGTATAATCCAGCAGGCTGGTCCTGCCGCCTTTGCCTCCCAAGGGCTGGGATTGCAGGCATGCCCACCATACCAGGCTGGCTTTTAAAATGTGCTCATAGAAGGCCACCTTGTCAGTGGATGCTCTTTCTATTTCCTAGATTCTCAATAATCATCTTTTTTTTCCCTAAAAGTTAGCATAGATGGGAAGGCAAGGCCTCGCATACCACTGTTTAGGATAATAATGACCAGTGACAGTGAAGTTGGTGAAGGCAGCCCTGGAATATTTTCATCTTGTGATCATCACAGTGGGGCGCCAGCCTGAGAACTGTGGCTCTAACAGAAGATCCTGCCAAAATCTTAGGGTTGGAGGGGAGCACACAACTCCATTTGATGTACCTTCGAACTGCCCACTTTGGAAGAGTCTGATGCTGGTTGTAGTTCAGTCTGTTCAGTTGTATGGAGGACGAAGATTCATGCCTGTGATTGCATTTTGTGCTCTCTTCTGCTCTTCCTAAAATAATAATAAAATGAAGTTGCAAAGTTGGGTGGGTGGAAGACAAGACAGCTGGGCACACTCTCCAAATGATGTTTGCGCTCACCCTGTGCTTAATTTCCATGTATTCGTAGATCTTCTTTGAACATTGTGTTTAGAACTAGGCACTAAATATCCAAACATGAAAGCAAAGAATTGAATGCCTGCATTGTTGGAATGCTTGAGTTGTCGTTCTTCCTGCTCAACCTAAGTAATCCCGCCTGCCATTGAACAGGATGCATTGCTGCTAGGCACCGAGTGGTGTCCGTAGTCCAACAACTGGATAAAATGGAATGTGGCTGCCTGGTGATTTTATATAAGTATGTTGTGATCTTTATATTTAAAAATTACCCAAAAGTTTCTGATTTCAAGACCCCACCCATCTACACCATTCTCCATTCATAATTGTGCTTGAACTTTTGCAATCTGGAAGTAGTTTCCATGGAGTTTTTTCCCAGCTGTCTTCCGAAATGAAATATGAATATTCACACAATTTTTAGGGATTTTATTTTGCTTTGTTTTGTTTTTGTGGTACTGGGGATTAAGCCGTGGAGTATTCTACCACTATTCCACATCCCTAGCCCTTTAAAGTTTGAGAAAAGGTCTTTCTAAATTGCCTGATGGGACTCAAACTTACGATCCTCCTGCCTCAGCCCCACTCAGTGTCGGGATCACAGGCATGTACTTTCACACCTGGCTGAATTTGTATTTTTAATAAGGTTTATTTTTTATTGTTTAATTTTTTGGGAGAGAAAAATGTGTCAAATCTGAGGTTCATCTGTAGTGGTTGAAATTCTGCTGGGTTGTACTTTGTGCATAGTAGAAGTGGACATCGTGTTCTTAGAGTATATTTCCTATCCCTGCAAGACATTAGTCTGTTTTTGTATCTAGTAAGAAAATATATATCTGTTGTCGGTTACTTAGAATTAGACTTTCTGATGATAGTAAAGTTATTCTTTAACTCGTGGGTTGACATGTTATGTATTCATGTGCACATGTGTGTTTGGATGGATGAGTGGATAGTTCTAAATACAGATTTTCCTTCTTACTAGCTACTTATTAGCTACTTACATTTCATGCTTTTTAGTTTTTATGTTAGTCTGTGGAATTCTGCTGTCTGTGGTGTGCTTTGTTTTTGATTTAACAGTGAAAGAGGAAAGAGGCATCATTTTCTGTCTGTCCTTCACTGGCATTAGGTGGCTTCCCACATGCTTGCGTGGCAGTCTCAAGGAAGTCTGAAATATAAAACAAACTTAAGCTACGTTGTTTTAACTGCATTTCTGCTTCTCTGAGGTCTCAGCTGGTGTTCTCTCCCACGAATTGTCATTTCTAAATTGGCATGTGAGTGGCCTGTGTTATCGTGTAGTTTTCTTGATCCAAGTAAAAAATATTCGTTTTAATCATAAAGTTTAGTAGTTGAAAGCACTCAGATATCCCATTCGCTTTAGTGAAAATGCATCGTGGTTGCTGCCGGGTCAGAAATGTGTTGTAGAGGCCAAGGTGCAGCGTAGTGCATATGTAAACCCAGCGCCCACCCCAATAGTTTTGCAGTACAGAATAGATTTTCCCAAAGCCTCATGTGAAGGAAACAATTGTTAGCTAATAATAATAAACACTTACTGAGTTACTGCGAGGTACCCAGCTTTGCGCCTGTTTCGTTGGGCCACCTGTGTCCCCTGAGATAGGTAAGGGCTGCCTGCCATCAGCTCTGCCTTGCAGCAAGCAGACGGGCCATTACAACATCAGCCGTTTGTGCTAGGTCACACAGCTGGACAGCGTAGGAGACAAAGCTAGCATTGTTGGTGCCAGCTCCTAAGCCTGATTGTAATATAGACTTGTGAAAAAAAATTAGTAGAATAAATCTGACTAAGATGTCTGGTGAGTTTAAAATAAGGAATTGGATGGCACATGTATGCCACAATGCCTGATAAAAATACACGGAGATTGTGGTGTGAAAAGGCCCAAATTTCAGGATCATCTGATTATCAAGTTCTCGGACTATTTACTCAGCACCAACAGAAAAATCCTCAGCTACAAATAGCTTCCTATTTCAAGGACATGCAGAAGACTTAATGTTCAGATTTTAAAGGAAAATATGGGAAAAAGTGTTAAGACTTTAACACTCTCAAAACTGTTAAGGGCTTTATTACAACTGTTGAAGTAATGCCACCACAAGAAAGCTCGGTGGAGCACAAAGTGTAATTTTTCTAGAGCCATCATAGACATAACAAGGCCAAAATTATGCTTACAAGTTAAGATCCATAAATATCAGGGTTCTGAAACTATTTTGAGAGGCTTTCCTCCCCACTGGCCGGCTGGCAGGGATTCTGGAGCTTGAGATTCAGGCACTTGGGGATCATTCCCTACAGCTTTGGCCCCTCTGGCAAGGGACAGATAAGTATCCACTTCTGAGCAGCCTGTGTTTGCTGCACAGAACCTTCAGGAAATAGGTCCTCAACCATAGACCTTGAGTACTGCGGTCTTTAAAAGTTAGTGGCAAATGTGGAAGAAATCAAGAGCCTTCTGTACTGTATGCTGACTGGAGATCTGGGTTCAGAAAAAGGAAAGAATGAAGGGATGAGAGGAGGAGCCAGGTTACCAGGCAATCAGAAAAAGTTTCAGGCGACATGCAAATACTGTAGTTTGGATTGAAACATCTGGTTCTGCCATGAATAATACCACTCAAAAGAGAGACCGGAAGTAGCTTTTCAAAAGGAAGAAGTGTTTTCTTTTTCAAAAATGAGGACATTGTGCACATTATTCCAATGTCTTAGAAAACAAATCTTACACATTCTGTGAATTTCCCTTTGCCTAACAAGTGAATCTTTACCTAGAGGAGCTTTCAACCTCATCATAAATCACTCGCTTTGAGTCTGGCGACTGTTCTAATAACATCAGGCTTTCCTTGCCATGTGACCTTTGCACTTTGCACTTGCTTTTTCTCCTACGGAAATGCTGTTCCCTGTTCTTTCCCAAGGCTGGCCCCTTCCGGTTTCAGGAGACCCCGCTCTCTCAGAGACCTTCCAGAGCATCTTGTTTAGGTGGTCCACATAGATCTTGGTGAATCTTACTGCCATCACTTAGTAGCTACGTGACCTTGGTCAGGTCACCTAATAGACTCAGTCTCAGTCTTACAGTCATGATGATCACATTACCTGGTTTGTGTTTTTTATTCACTGGTGCATTGGTGATTGGAAGCCCTCAATACCAAAGAATGAATGAATTAGCTGATGAATCCATGAGTGATTAGATATACTTTCATATTTTTATTCTGAAGTTAACAGCTAGATGGAATTTGATGGGGAATAATGATGGCTCTCTGCATTTTCCTAGGCCAAAGGAACTATTAGAATGGTCAGTTCTTGGGCCCCACCTCAGACTTACTGAGCTGGAAATACCAAGGGTGGCTCTAGATTAGTGCTTAAGAGCCCCTGTCCTCCTCCATGTGTGCAGGGACCATCCATTCTGATCACCTGTGTGCATGCCGGCTCAGAAGCAGAGGCTGGCCCACAGCACACAGGAGCTACTTGCGGAATGCGGTAATCCACCTTCTGCCTTTCCACGCACGGCTTGCACACCCTTGCCCTGCGCACACAGTGCTGAGGGCGGCCGCAAATGCGTCCTGAGACCTGAGGGAAATCTTTTGTGCTCTGCTGTTCAGAGCTTGCTAAATATAGACTCCCAGCTCACCCATTCCTCCTTCCTGTGCCCTCTGAAGCAGAAGAGGAAATTTCCAGCTGCTGCTAGATGCTAATTTGTTTTTATTTGACTCTTGGGAGCCCAGAAAGAGGGTGAGGAGAAGCAGGTTTGCTTCCTACTCAGGCCTTCCAGCCATCCGGGCCCTGGAAGAAGCCAAAGTGGAGGTGGGCCCTCAGCACTGGTGTCCAGGTGGCGGGAATGGTGGGTTCTTGCCGCTCACAAATGGGCCTCTTGTTCCCACATGAAGTATTTCTTTTGGCCCGAGAGGCTCCAGCACAAGAGGCACTTTGTAGGGCTCTCGGCCTTGCTATTTTTACTCTGTGACTTCCAGGCCCTGTTTCCTGTTCCCTCCAAAAAGAACAAAAAAGCACAGACAAGGAAGAGACACTTAAAAGGACACCTGTGGTTTTTAGTCCCACCACTGACCCTTTCCCTGGCTGCACGTGACAGTGCCTTAAGTGATAACTAGAGGCAGCTCTAGAAGCATCTTCCACACTGCATCAGCTGGGGGAGGAGGAGAGGCTCCAGCCAGTCTCCATGCTGATCGCTGAGCCTGCAGCGGGAGGGCTTTGCTGATCCTGGCGGCTGGAGCGGCAGTCTGCTTTACTGGAGCAGGACAAAGGGAGCCACATACAGGAGGACAGTGCCTGAAAGCCGGTACCGGGAGGCACTGATATTACAGCATCTAGATGCTGGGTGGTTCCAGCTCAGGCAGGCCTTCACGGTGAATCCTGGTGCCATCACTTAATAGGTCCTTGACCTCGGTCAGCTCACCTGCTAGACTCAGTAATCTCAGCTGTGTGATCATTGTTTTGGTTTGTTTGGTTGCACTCCTGTCTATACATTTTATTATTTCTCTAAGTTGTTCTTAGGTCTCTGAAAAGTAAAATCAGTTTCTCTATCAAGACACAATTTACCTTCTTGACTTATAGGAGTCTTCTATAAGCCTGAGAAGTATACCTCCTTCACGGGGCAGATGTACACACTGTGAGTGCCATACGTACCTGGTCAGCCTCAGGAATTTGTGTGTGTGTGTGTGTGTGTGTGTGTGTGTGTGTGTGTGTGTGTGTGTGTGGCAGAGAAAGACATTAGAGAAAGGGAAGGTGCCTCGTGCTGGCAGAGGCACAGCCAGCCAGGGCTGGGCATGGTATATGATGAGAAAGAGGCCCAGCCCGTGGGATAGAGTCTAGAATCACCCCCAAGACTGACCTCCCTTGCCACTGAAAAGCTCCTAAGTCGTGAGGTTATCTTTCATGCTTATTTTTTGAACCACAATTATCATTTAACCTCATAGAGTGCAGTCAGGATTTTCCTTTGTACCTAAAAATGTTACATTGCAAGTGTAATAAGCTGAGTCTGTTGCTATTACTGCCGGCTTTTGAGACCCGAGTACTCAGTGACCATTTGTGTGGTGACTCCTCCCACTGTAGTCCACTTGTGTGCTGAGTGTTTGCCTACTACGAAGTGAGGTAGGCGCAGTTATGGTCCTTGCCTTACACATCTACCTGTGTAGTCCGAAGAGGGTGGCCAACTTGTCCAGGATCATTCAAATGGCAAGTGGCTGAGCCACGATGAGAAGTCACTGTCGGGTGCCCCTTGTGCTTCTCATGTCTGGCTGCTGGTGCAACTACTTGGCTCTTGGTTGACTCTCCTCTACCTCCTGGTCTCACCAGGTCACCGAGAGTCCTGAGTGAGTCTCCTTTTCTTGCTTGGAGTCTCTGTCTTGATGTGACCAGCTTTGTGTTCTGGTACATGTGTTTTTAAATGACAACTGAAACTTTGAATTTCAAATTTCTTTTGGGGCATTTTTGTGGAAAAACAATTTACTTTCAGAAGTACGCATGTGAGTAAATACTGACTAACAGATACAAGGGGGGCACCCGTGTCACCACCAGCCAAGTCAGGAAAGAAAACATTTCTTACATGACAGGATCCCTTGATCTATTCTCCTGTGGTCAAAATTGTCTCCCTCCCACTTGTAGGTGTATAGTAGCCTTGTTTTCATGGATAATTATACCCTTACATTTCTTTATAGTTTTATTATGTGTGCTTATATCCCTAAACAATGTAAATTAGTTCTTAAACTTCTTTTGAATGGACATTTCCTGAATATATTCTCTTTTCTTTCCTTTTATCAGTGGTATACTTGTGAAATGCATCCATATTGTTGTATGCAGCTGCACTTGGCTCATTTTTGTTATTTATTTATTCTGCTATAATTTACTCATTTTGCTATGAATGATTATCTGGCTTGTTCCAGTGTTTTGGTTGTTTTAGTGATGCTTATATGACTGTTACCTGGTACATGCATGTGAGCTGTCAGGTACATATTCCATGTATACAGGTAATAGAGTTGAGATACCTTCCATTTTACTAATTGCCAGTCCATTTCTTCAAAGCAATTATATCAAATTACTCTCTGGCTAGACATGTATACGAGCTCCCGTTGTTCTACCTGCCCACCAAGAGTTGGCATTGAAACACATTTTAGATTTTGCCCCTCTGATGGAAGTGTCAGGACATCGGGTGTCCTCACATATCCTAGAGGCTTTGTACAGATTTCTCCCACTTAAACCACCCTGTACATCTTCCCTAGCGATAGCCCCCACCCAGTTGGTCAGAGCTCTTGTTCGGAGGTGGGTGGGTAACTGAGATGGGATAGTGGGATGTGCTTTATCCTGTCTCTGCTGACGCTCAGCAAGATTTCTGTGACTCCGTGCCTTGCCCAAAGTAAAAAAATTTCTTAAGGTGATCTTTAGGATATTCCCACTGAAAATGAAGAATATCATGTTGTGGTTTCAAAACTAAGCAGATTAGTCAAAAAGGGGTGCATAGTAAACACTCATTTTGAGCAAACTGTAGAGAATCCAAGTGACCGTGTGCCTGCCAGCCACCGTGTTCTGTCCACATGGCCTGTCAGCTGCCTTCTCTGTCTGCAGCAAACTTCCACTGAGTCATTGTCTGAGAAGTGAATGGAGTTGACGTTCTCCTCTTACCACCTGACATATGTTAGATACGCCCATTTGAGGTTGGCCTGCGTGCCTCCCTCATGCGACTCCTCCGCAGTGCTGCCGCTCCAGCAGCTGCCTTCAGCTGATTTGCAATATTTTGAACAATCTTATGATGGGCAGCTTCTTGATAGTTTGGTATCTTGGTCCTATGGTACTCAGTTTAGCTGTGGTTACCAATTTCATGTTAAGCAAAAATTTAAAAATGAAAAACAACTGGATTCCATTTTCAAGGAAAATTGTACTTGCAAGACTTAACACATAAAACAGACAAAAAGGTGCTGCTATACTTAGAAAATTCTGGAAGGGCTTGGAATTCCACCAATATGCTCCACTAGCCTCCTTCCCAATTTGATACCTGTTGTAAACCATCCGGGAGGCTGAGGAAGAAGGATCACAAGTTCAAGCCTGGCTCTTGGTTCAATCCTAGTACCAGAGAGAGAGAGAGAGAGAGAGAGAGAGAGAGAGAGAGAGAGAGAGAGAGAGAGAGAGGGAGGGAGGGAGAGGGAGGAGGGGGAAGGAATGAAAGAGGGAAGGAAGGAGAGGGACTCAATTTCAAAGGGGAAGGCGGGCAAGCCAGCCAGCCAGCCATTAACCTGTGAGGTTCAAAATACTTATTAGAGTAGATGTACAGTTTTGTGTAGGAAAACAAAGCAGATTGACACTAAGCAGTTAAACAAAATGAAATGTGGTGGGGCCTAAGAGGTCTCTGAAAGCACAGCTTCTATTTTTTCCACGTGGAACCTCTCAATACAAAAATGTTCAAAATCCCACTTCAGCTCTTTTGGTCTCTAGCTTAGGACTTTCTAATTTATTATGTTACACAGTTGTCCATTGATGTCTGCAAGAGCTTGGTTCCAGAACCTTCTGAGGGTGCTCACCTTACAGAGAATGGCACTTACCATGCCTAATACAGCATAAATGCTAAAAAAAGAGTTTTTATATTATATTGGCTAGGGAATAAGTAATAAAAAAGAAATAAGCAAGAAAAAGCTGCACATGTTTATTATAGGCAGAATTTAAAAAATATATTATTGATCCTTTGTTGGTTTGATGCATGGGTGTGAAGAAATGATGTATTTTTTTTTTATCCACAGAGACATTCGTATACTCCATCAAAGGAAGTAGACATTGGTCCTAAGTAAAGGTTAGCAGTCCTGGTGGTCATTTTGACAAATAGCACAGAGCTGATTGTGTGTGCTTGTGTGTGTGTGCACACGCACGCGAGCACACATGTGCCGGGGCGGGGATTGAAGTCAGTGCCTTAGGTGTGCTAGGCAACAGCACCATTGGATTACCTGTCCAGCTTTCTTTTAAATTTTATCCTGAGGTAAGACCACATTAAATTGTGCAGGCTGGCATTGAACTTATGAAGGGCAGGAGTGCCCTTCTCCTGAGTTTACAGCATGCACTGGCACACCTGGCTCAAAACTGTGTTTCTTTAGAATTCTTTGCCAGGTGCCAAGTTCATCATCCAGGAGACATGCTCCACCCGTTCATTTCTCCCTCCTTTGTTCCTGCCTGCCTTCCTCCCATGTACCCACCCATCCGTGCATTTAGCATTGAGCACCTCGTGTTGAGAACTCAACGCTGAATGAGATGGACAGGCTGTCTCCTGCCTGTGCAGAGCTTAGGCCCTTCCAGTTATTAATTTACAGACAGGCCTATGTCTTCCATCATCATCATCATCATCATCATCATCATCATCATCATCATCATCATTTTTTTAACCAACAGAATAAACCCCTTTGAAATTTAATCCAACAGAATCTTAGCACAAATTTAGAATTTAAATCAGATAAAATAGGGGGTGGGGTTCCTTCAAACCAGAGCAGCCAAGTACCTGTCATGCTACCTCCTTGGGCAGCCAGGCAGGAAGCCACTAGCCTTGATCCCTGTCCTTGGCCTGAGGTGGCTTCATCTGGTGGTGGTGTGTGGCGATATCCCTCACAGTCACTAATGCCTGGGTGAAGACACATGGAATGGATGTGTAACTACAGTGCCCTTGGCCCTCACATACCCCGGCAGTGGGAAGCAGCAGGCTCTCCGAACCCTCCCTGCAGTCTCAGAGCGCCTGCATCTGAGCCACTAGGATTCTCCAGCTTAGTCCCAAAATTCATGTTTTACTCTTCCCGTCCCCGTTACAATGCCGAGAACAAAATAACAGCAGAACCTACCCCTCCGCCTATTACAGAGGGTACAGGATAAAGGAACACACACATAGTTAGAGTTGTTTGTGCAAAATGTGGTTAACTTGAAATTAGGTAGTCATGATGTTTAATTTTCCTTTGGGGGAAGGGAGCCATTTCCATCGTAATTTGAGACTGGTGGCAGTTTTGCCTCTGGCAGATTTAAATGAGAAAAGTCGATACTGGGAAAGCAGACAACTGCGTGCATGCACATCTGTGCCCGTGGTCAGAACCAGCCCCTTTGTCCTTTGTGTGGCTTGTGTTTTTCTACTGTGGCTGAAAACAGCTCTGTGGTGCCTGCCCACACGCTGCAGTGACATTTACACAGACCCACATGTCAAGGCCCGCACGTGCTCTCATTTGAACTGCATTAAAACACTCTGTCCCCTCTATGTATGGCATCCTGGAAAAGGTCTGGTCTTTAGAATAATGTGATGCCCAGGGTTAAAGCTCAAGCGTCAGTTTCTCTTCCCAACCTACGCTGATACAGCTGCTGTGATTCCTCCATGATACTCCTCTGTCTGTATGAGTTTTTCTGTTTTCTGTCTTCTCTAGGATTTTTATCACTTAAAATATTCAGTTTGAAGAAGGCCAAGAGTGAGATTTTTTAAAGTAAATCGGTACTGAACTGATAAGATATTAATGCACATCAGATATGGCTGAAAAAGTCAATATTTGGCACCCACAGTGCTTTAAAAAATTACTGTTTGAATTCAGATGCCTTTGGCTTTGTCAGGTGCTTGCCCTGTGGCCACAGTCCCCACCATTCTCTGTTGTCTCTCCCTTCCATATTTTTTCGTGTATTCACGTCACTCATCTGTCTTTAGAGACCTTCCTACTTTGTAGATGTTTATGGTCAAATGGGAAAGGTTGTTTAAATGCAGGCAAGACATACATGTACTGTACTCACAGAAAACAGTTATGGAATACTTAACTATACTCATGGCCGGGAATGGTGTATAATGCTGGCCACTGACTGACAAGAAGGATCCAGTAGATTCTGTGTGTAATCATGCGAATTCTGTTTGGATAGGTCATGCTGGTTCATCAGTCTTTAGTCTCTCAGGCCACTGAGGCTGTGGGATGACTTCTTAATGAAGTATTTATGTCCGTAGTTGTGTCAACCTGGCCTTCCAGGTCTTCCCTTGACTGTGGCCCATGTCACCCTTTCTACCATATACTGTGTCCACAGGATCGTTTAATTTGACTCATTTAGTCTATGCCTGTGAGGTTGGCTGGGGACTGCTAAGACTGTTCCTCTTTTAATAACACCCTTTCTTTTTTCCGTTCCTCAGCGGATATCTGGAGTGATCACTCATTTCAGACAGATCCTGATTTGCCACCTGGCTGGAAAAGAATCAACGACATCGCTGGTACCTATTATTGGCACATCCCAACAGGAACAACCCAGTGGGAACGGCCCGTGTCCATCCCCGTGGATCTCCAGGGCTCCAGGAAAGGCTCGCTTAGTTCTGTAACATCATCTCCCACCCCAGAGAACGAGGTAAAATGGAGCATCTTTTTCATCAGCTTAGTAGAGTGGGTTGTAACTTGTGGTTTCTCTTTAGACTAGTTGCGTCTGCCTCAACAGGTCATTGAGGTAAGCTCTTTGATTCTCCTGCATGTTGCATTTGGAATCTCAGTCATACTCCTCTGAGTAAACAGTGTTAATAGCCATCGTGCAGGAGTGTTTTCATTTTTAATGGCTTTTGCTGTCTTGAAACACTATTCTAGGTACAGAAAGCAAGAGGGGCTGATTAATGAGAAGTGGTTAAATTTCCCTAGGGCTCCAGAGGCAGTAATTTACCCTGCAGGTACCATGGCATGTAGTGGCTCAGTAAGATATTTACACACAGAAGAATGTCTCTTGGCCAGGCATGTTGAAATCACCACATGTTTTATTAGCGTTGGGTTCATTGGCCAGGATGGAGAAGGTATCTGCAAGAATAACCCTTGAGAGCCCTTAAATGCTTAATTTCTCTTAAAAAAAAAAACCTGTTTATTTAGCAGAAGTGACATTATTTAAGAAATAATTAGCAGCATAAATTTGTGCCGTGCCTGAAGAAGAAATCTGGATGTTTAAACAAAGAAATAAGGCATTAGAAAATTCCATTGTGGCCATTATTAATATAAAATTCCTGCGGTGAACCTTTGTGAATTCTGATAACAAAATATTGTGGAGAGTTCTAGATGGGAAAGGTCACAATTAAACACCTGTTTCTTTCTGGTTTTTAAGTGGTTTTTTTGTCACTGGGGCCATTTCTGCCTTTTTTCTGGATAAATTTTGTTATTTAAACAGCCCAATTTTCCTTTACTTTGAAGACCGTAAATACATTTTAATTTCATTACCTGCTGGACTTGTCTATTTGCAACTTATCATCCTTCCTATCTTTAAAAAGAAAAAAAAGTAGACAGTATCTTTGGCTATTTACCTCTACTTCTGTGAGTGGCAAGAAGACCTGCAGTCTGAGCCCCTCCTGCTGTTTCAGGGCTTCCGATCTCACTTCCCCAGCCTCAGTCCAGGTCTCATCTTCAGAGTGGTGGGTCCGAGCAAGCCAAGTCCTCATTGGCAGTAGGGTCTTGGCTGGCTGGTGCTTGGCTCTGATCAGCCACATGCTTTAGGATCCCTGCACCCCTCAGATCTTGTTCCTCATCACTGGGCAATTTTGAATAATACTTCTGTTCTACGGGAAGTTTCCATTTAGTGATTGATTCATGTTGGATTTAGTATACTAGGGGATAAAAATGAACAGACGCAGCTGCCACGCTGGGGGAGCCTGGCGTAAGGGGGAGCTCTCGTCCTGGGAAGCCCAGATGCACCCTGGTGTCTGCTGCACACCAGGGGTTCTCCCAGGAGCAGAGCCAGCCAGGACCAGCCTCTGTCCTCCCTCCGGGCAGATGTGCTCTACTTACCTGGGGCATCACTTCTCTCGGCTTTTCTTCATGTCTTCCTCCACCTAGATCTTAGTTTTCTTATCCCAGCCCTTTAATCATGTTCGTCCGCAGAGTACCCTGCAGGGCTGGGGACATACGTAGCTCACGGCGTAGAGCGCTTGCTTGGCTTGCGCAGTGCCCTGGATTTGATTCCCCAGAACCACATGAAAAACAAGTGGGGCATTATAATGTATGCCTATCATCTCAGCACTTGGAAGGCTGAGGCAGGAAGATTGCTGTGAGCTTGAGCACAGCCTGGGCTCAGGATCCATGTACTCTGGGTGCCAGCATTTGTATGTTAGTGATGGGGAAACGGAAGCACAGAGAAGTCTGTAAGCAGTGGCAGTGCCGGGACTGGAACTCAGAGTTCCTGAATCCTGTCAGAGCTTTCCTCTGACTTAGGGATTCAGCCTACCCTGCCTCCCATTGTCTGAAATAGGGAGCCCGGACTGACTTTGAGACACAGCTCCTGTCCCCGGAGTCGCGTGTTCTCTGGAAGAATGAGCTCTTTCCGAATGCCTGCTCGCGTGGCCAAGCCTTGGGCATGCTAGAGTCCAGGGAGGGCTATCTGAGGTTACATGGCTCAGATTGTTATTTCTTCCTGTGATATGGTAAACTTCTGTTTGCAAGTTTCTGCAGAAAGCCTTGAGAGGAATGCAGCACAGGTGAGCAGCTGCCGGTGGATTAAGCTTTCACGTTGCAGAGCTCGTTTCTTGTCCCGACCTCCTGGTGCCCGTTCTTGTGTGCCCTTCCCCCTCTGTGCCTGCTTTCTACCTTCTCAGGCTCGGAAGGCTCCCTTCTCTTCCTCTCCTCTTCTCCCTCCCTCCTTCTCTCTCTTTCTCTCTCTCTTCTCTCTCTCATTCATACTAAGGATAAAGGCCAGGGCCTTTGCGCTGAGCTACATCCTCAGCCTGTTTTCTCTTCTGGGTTGTGAGACTGGCCATCACTAAGTTGCCCAGGCTGGGCTTGAACTTGGGATCCTCCTCCGATCTCAGCCTCCTACAGTGCTAGGAGTGCAGCCCCGTGACCCTGGCCTGGCTTCTTCTCTCTTGAAGTTCTTTGTTCCCCTCATATGTCCACACTGCTCAGCCTTCTCATTGCTTTTAGTGATTTTAGGCTCTGTGGTGTAGGTGAGTGGTGGTCTGCTTACCTGGCATGCGCAAGGCCCCGGGTTCTAGCGCCAGCACTGAAGAAAAGGGAGTATTTTCAAAAATGGCATTTCATTTTCTCCCATGGCAGAGCAAACAGTTACTATGTTCCACATTTAAAAAAAGAGGTCCCTGGGACTCTGGGCAGAGAGTGGCACACAGCTGTTAGGAGTGTTTGAGTGGGCATGCATCCCTTCCCCCCAGCACTGCACCCTGTGCTCAGGCCCCAGTGCACCGTGAGTGTCTGGCTTCTGCTGCTCGGTCCCTCTTTCTGCCACTAACTGTGCTCCTGTGGTCACAGGCTTTTCCCCCTCAGAGGTTTTTTGTTTTTGTTTTTGTTTTTTTCAGTAAATGATTGTCCTTAGAAGTTTCAGAGTCAGAAAAAAATACAAGCTTGCAAGTGTAGCTCAGTACCAAGGCCTGGGTTGGATTCTACTACCACCCGCCCCCCCCCCCAAAAAAAAAAAAAGTTTCAAAAGACAAACTGACTCACCTGTAGCTCATTAACATACTGGTGGAATGTTCTTCAAATCAGCCTTTTGATTATTTTCTGCATAACATCTTCCCCTGCTCACAGGCCTTTCTTTGAGTCAGAGAACTGGGCAGATTTAAGAGGGAGTCAGTTAAAATCACAGAAGCAGGCAGAGAGGTGGGGGATGTCTGAGAGAGCTGGAGAGAGACTCAGCCGATCACACACTCGGGATGCAGGGACACTGAAAATAACGCCGAGCCAGGGCAGTAGGAGGGCTGAGTGTTCCTAGTGGCGAGCTCATGCCTTATCTCCTCCTGTGATACACTGGCTTGCCTGGTTTTCTAGTTGTCATGGTTGTTTTACATTCAACAACACTAAGGCTGAGAGAGGTTAAGGAGCTTGCCTGAGATCACAGAGCTACTCCTTGCTAAAGTCAACACTGAATTCCTGGCTGTTGATTCTTCTTCTACACCAAGGTTCACAAAATTTATCAGGAAGCTTGGACTATGTGGTGTGGAAAGCCTTCTGGAGAATGACCTCTTAGGAAGTCACAGGTGCTAGTGACAGCGGAAGAGAAATGCCTGTTTCTCTAACACGGCATCTCTGATTCCTAAAGTAGAATCTGTTTTAACTAATTTTGAATCATGAGCAAAAGCAAAATGTTAAGAGAGAGAAGAAACTTGCAGTGAGTTGTGTTAGAAATGAATATTTTATTCAGCTTTTTCCTGAGCTGGCTTGAAAAAATAATCAAATAAATAAGTGCCAAATCTGTTGACTTCACAAAGTTTAGGAATGAAGGCTTCCTTGCAGTTTGAAAATTTTACATCTCACATTCCAAAGTTCACTTGGGAAGTGCGAAACGCAGTGGGTAATGTTGCCGCCGCACATGCCAGCAGTATTTTTGAAAGTTTATAAACTGGCCAGGAAGCATTTGCTGCTGAGAATTGGCACGTGGTGCTCTTCCTCCCCAAAACCTTCTATTTGTTCCAAATTTCTCAGATATCAAATTTTAGAGTGAAGAAGGAGCCACACAAAATATTTGATGAATAATTGTTGGCCTGTGACCAAGTCTTGTAAAGTTTTCAAGTAAAAACAAAGTGGAGAAAGCAGATCAGAAGCGAGGGCAGGTGAATTGTCCATAAATCACTGTTTTTGTTGAAGTGTCTATGACCTTGGTGGGTGCCTGAGGACACCCTCCTGGGAGGAGCAGAAAGCCTTCCTCCGAGCCCGAGCATTTCTGTGTGTCTTAGTTACCTTTTTGTCGCAGTGACTCAATAACCGATATCCACAGCTTAGGGAGGAAGGATTTATTGTAGCTTACAGTTTCAGAAGGTCACAGTCCATTCACAGGTGGGCGGCTGGAAAATGGTGGAAGCGCATGGCAGGGCTGGAGCAGGGGCAGGGCCAGAGCCAGAGCTCCGGCAGCAGAGATGCTCACCACATGGTGGTATAGAGAGAGACTGGGAAGACGGGCAGAACCAGCACATGCCCCTCCAGGTCAGTCCCCAAGCACCTCCCCCACAACCTTACACAGTATCCATAGGAACATGAGGCTTTTGGGGAACACTCCAGATCCAAACCATGACATCACGTATGCCTAGAAATCCAATGACAATATAAGAGGGCTATTTACAGAATTTCTTGACCCACTCACATAAATGACATTGTAGAGCTGAAAAGAGCCTTGGAGGGTGTGGGGAAGTATTTCCCTGCCTCTGAGCTGTGGGTAGAGACCAGGAGGGTTTCTGGGGCTTGTAGAAGACACTGGTTCTTTGACTGTATCTCAGGTGGATGCTCTGCGGGCAGGGCCTGGGAATCTGCCTTTACATAGGCTTTCCTGGAGATTTTGTGCTAAGTAGGCTAACTGATCCCTTAGGTAGTGGCTCCCAACTTTTTTGACACCAGGCACTGGTTTAGTTGAAGACCGTTTTCTCAAGGACCAGATGAGCGAAGCTCTGCCTTCCTGTCACGTGAGCACTGGAACTAGAACCTATTAGGGACTTAGTGCAGACAGGAGGGGGAACTTCACTTTCCTGTTCCTGTGGCCCGGGTCGCTCCAAGGCCAGGGACCTTCTGCAGCTCTACGGCCAGGGAGCCCCGCTCCAGAGGCTCAGATCTCCCAGTTTCACTTACGTATCCCTTGCTTTGAATGCTTTGGCTTCGCTCTGGCTTCGCTCAGGAGCTCTGTTCCCTCTGCTTTGAAAACCCTTGTTTCCATAGCGTCCTTTCATAGTATCCTTTCTGTGCACACGCCAGTCTCTCTCCTTCAGGGGGAAGAAGCTCTTGCAGGTGGGGACAGATGCCCTCATCCTTCACCCCAGACCCAGCACAGTTCCTGGCACCATGGTGAAGTTCATGAGGGTCACGCTGATTGAAAGAGAAAGCCCTCCACATTGCTAGGGAGTTGATAGCTTTAGATACAGAGCCAGAGCTAGAGCTTTGGGCCTCCTGTCCCCCGTGTAGAGGATGGATCCTGCGTTGTGCTGCTGCTCAGAGGGAACCATTTAATTGTACAAGCCATGATCGGCGCATTTGCCAGGTGTGTGTGTGTGTGTGTGTGTGTGTGTGTGTGTGTGTGTGTGTGTGTGTTTATTTTGGGTACTGAGGATTGAGCCCACTAAGTTACATCTCAGTCCATTTTTATTTTTGATTTTCAGACAAGTCAGTGTTTTGTATTTGCAATCACCTTGTCTCAGCCTCCCAAAGTTCTGGAATTATAGGCCTGCGTCACCAGGCCCAGCTTACCAGGCTTTTTTTTCTAACTTCTCTAAATAGTGTTTGTATGATTAATGATGGTGCTCTACAATAGTCCCCCCTCCTGTCTGCAGAGGACACATTCTGAGTCCTCCCTTAGTGACTATCCGAAGTCCCAAATAGTACTGAGCCCTGTAGCACGGCAGGGGATCTGATGCCAGGGTAGCTGCTAAGTCACTAACAGGAGGGACTTGTATAGCAGGGATTCCGTTCCCATGTGGGATGGAGCAGGGTGATGTCAGGAGGATTCATCCTGATACTTAGAATAAATCCTAGATATTATTGACTTCTGTAGCTTCCCATGTAATAATTTTAAACCATATGGACTGCAGGTAACTGAAACTGCAGAAAACTTCAAATAAAAGGGCCATACTGCATTCTTCTACTACTGTTATATCCACCCCACCTCGACTATTTTGGAAAGAAAACATACAGACACATAAATGTGTCAAGCTCTCATCCATGCTGCCTGGGTGATTCCTTGCAATTCTACTATTTCACCATGTCCATCAAGGCTACATTTGTTCAGGTTCAAGTTTTTATGAAACAGTATTGAAGAGTGTATTTCAAACACTTCATAGCACCAAACTTTTTTGGGGGGCAAGGAAAGAAAGAGCAGAAGATAAGGACACTGTCACCTGTGCGCACCTTGGGGCTCTAGTCCCTGTGCCAAGGGCTGCTGTTCTGAGGTCTTCTTGGCCCTGTTTGATAGACCAAGGAAGTGAGGCCACAGAGCAGAAGAGAACAGAGCTAGGATGGGGACCCCAGATTTCCCATGGGCTGTGCCGACTTCAGGACTCTAGAAGTGCACACACTGGTGACAGGGTGACAGCTTTCTCCCTGCTACTCTTCTTTCTCCCCACATATCCTCAGATTCAGTCCTTCACTCTTTGTTTCTGGTTTGCATTTTGATGCCACTCTACAGAGACTTTCTTAGCACCCTGAGGAAGTTTATTTTGTGTTCCAATAAGAGACTGCCACAAATACCAGATGAATAATAGTGAACAGAAATCATTGGCACATGGTTCTGAAGGCTGGGCGATCTCAGGTGGAGGGCCACACCTGACGAAGGCCTTTTTCCAGCATCATCCTGTAAGCAAAGAGAGAGTAAGAGAGAAGGGAATGAACTTACGGCCTCATGTGAGCCCCATGCTGATTGGCACTAATCTAGTCACCATGGCAGAGCCAACGCCCCTACCCTGCTGCACCAGGGAGTGTTTGTAACACCTGCTCTTGGAGGGTACTTTTAAACCATGGCACACCCTAATGTTTCCTTGTAGGGACTTTCCAGGCCTTGACACTGTGCTCAGGAACACTCTGTTGTTATTGTCGAAGAATCACCTCTAGTAGTGGCTTTTTTCTGCAGAAGGACAATGAATCTTTTTTGTTTGATTTGTGGAATTGCTTTCCAAGAGCCCCAAGGAGAAATCCAGATGAAGAGGCTCTCAGTCATGCAGGTTATGCCATTGAGTTCCTGTGGTGGGTCCACTGTCACACAGGTTGTATGAGGTGTGAAGGGTCATGAAAGACACAGTGTTCTGGAAGCTGGGTCCGTCCTTCAGACACACTGGACACTGAAGTGCTGAGGCTTCAGGGCTTTCATGGAGCTGAGCCTGGTCACTCAGTAATAGATGCTGTAGCTTGGGCTAAGGTCAGGACAGAGTGGGTCCCTACTACCAAGATTAAAGGCCAGGGTGGCCGTGAACTTTCTATAGAAACCAAATCTCTTATGGGTTGTTTTTGTTGTTATTTTAGCTAAAATTATTAGCAAAATATTTAAAAAATACTCTCTTCTTAATTAAAATCAGTTAGATGACTAGATTATGTAGTTTAAAATTCTAAAATCTAGTGCTTTTGTCTTCCTGAACGGGTCTTTTTCTTTTTGGTACTGGGGATTGAATGTAAGGCCCTGAGCGTGCCAGGCAAGTGCTATGCCGCTGAGCTACATCCTCAGCCCAGTGTTTTTGTCCTTCATTGACCTTCATTAAAAAGGGGGAGAAAGGTGGACACTTTGTTCACTTCTATCAGGGAGAAATTTCTCACCTTTAATATAAATGACTATTTTTTAAATGTAAGAGGAGGAAAAAGATATTTGGTCCAATCATAATGTATTTCAGGCCAGTTTACATTTTTCCTTCCTTGATTTTTATACTTCGTAGCAGTGCCCATGTTATATTGAAAGGTTTTATAAAATCACTGTATAGAGCCTTTGTTTATTTAAATCTGTAAAAGGTGATTATTGGAAACTTGCTCTCTGACTCGTGTTTCCGTAACATGAGAGCCGTCTTCAGCTGGTCCTAGAACTATGCTCAGCTTTCATTTGACAGAGACTGCTGTGTCCAAAGAGCAAATATCTAAAAAAGTCAGAAACCACACGTCAACATGGAGAGCTGTTTGCATAAAGTGCTGACGTTTTCTGGAACGCTGGCGTTAGAACAACCTCTTCTTTCACTTTCTCCATTTCCAGCATAGAGCCTCCAGAGCTTTTTCTGGCTTTTTTCAGACAAGCCTTTTTTTTTTCTTTTAAATTTCTCTATACAAACACAATTGTCTTGAATCACCGTAATTCATCTTCTGATACCCCTCTTCATAGTCCAGTTTAAATGAAAAACAGGCATTCCTCCCTCCACACAAGAATGGGAGCACACGGGCTTATCCTCTTAAAACGAAAATCTGACTTTGATATTTGAGTATGTACTTGATACTTGAAGTCTTTACCATGAGTCCTTTTAGGTGACTAAACCTTTTGGTCACTGACCCCTCTGTAACCACCATGGGCATTTTCCACCCGCAGTACACGAGTGACACCCAAGACTCCACAACCATCCGAGGGGCTCCCGGCTCACAGGTTAAGGATCTTAAGTTGTACAGGCCGAATACTGCTTTGGGGGAGCGGGGGAGAGTGCAGAGAGAGGGAAGGGATTGGCCAGCATTCCCGCCCTTTTATGCTTCAATCAAGATTACTGTTCAAAATGAGCACAGTTGTATTTTGAACACTGTGCTTAAGGTGCCAAGCCCCTGAGAGAGGGTACCCTTCCCAGGGCACAGTAGTGAGAAGGGATCTCGTCTGTAATGCCTTTGCCTCAACATGTCCCGCAGGAGCAAAGTAGGGGCATCTTTCTCCACAGTTTTGTGAGTGAAAGTTCTAGATGGACATTTACTTCTCATTTTCAAGGAGCTTTATTTGAAATTTTAGTTGAAAATTCTCATAGTTGATGTATTACCCAAAGAAAGATCTTTACCAAAAAAAAAAGAGTAGAACAGATTCACAAGACCATCTTTGTATTTTATTAGCTTTGTTTATTTCTGCAAATATTAGATGAAAACTACTTGAATATTCTCTTGGCATAGTGGAAAGACAAGACATTCTCTCTTTGTCTGAGGCAGACCGAACAGTTGTTCATAAACAGATCTGTTGCAGGAACTTTCCTGAAGGCGGGGCTCCTTGCTTTGTGCATGGTAATTATGTTTAGGAAATCATTTTTCCCAGATACTAATCTCTGAAGAGGTTTGTGTGGCAAGAAAATAGAACTTCTTATGTATTAGAGGAAGGTACATAATATTGTTTGGGACTTTTTTGGGGAGTTAATTTCAGCAAGATGTTGATGTCAGCCTGCTTCTTACTAACCCTTTCTCCCTTTCACTGTCTTGTTTTTCTTTTAAGTGACAATAACTTAACTCATAGACATTTGTGTCCTTATGAGGCATCCCTCAGTGTCCAAACCAGCTTGGTGTCATCCCTGGTTCCACCTCCACCTCAAGAAAACCCTCCTGTTTGATTAACAGGGCTGGGGGGTTGGTTCCTAGCATAGGTATGCTGGGGATGTAGAGCTTGGAAGCATGTAGTTTGCTTTTAAGACCACGTTTCGCAAATAATTTCACTGTCTGCTCCTAATTATGTTCAGTCATTTGTTTGGTAAGTAGTCAATGTACCAGAGTACCGTCTCTCCTCCTGCCCTGTCTTCAGGTGATAATCCAGTCGTAGAGTGAGCTAACCAGTCTTTGGTAGAGTTAATTTGTTCCCTAACTCATCCTGTGAATACCAATGCTAACAACAGTGTCTTTATGTTTTTTTTCTTTTTTTCCCTTTTTCTTTTTCTTTTTTTGTTTTCTTTAAATCAATGTGCTTTTTCCCTATGTGAATAATTATATGTCTAGAAACAGCCATGGAGTGATTTTGCTGTTCTGAATGGGGGAAAGATTAATAGTGACATTTGGAAGGCAAGTATATTGTCAGATTTTAGATCATTTAATATGTTTTTTTTCTTTCTGCATGGCTGTGGCTGTCTATTTTTCTTCTTTGTGAATATCATGCATTCTGCAGGGATGGCGTGATGGGGCTTCTTGCTAGGGGCGTGCAGCTCACACTCACTCCTGTTGCCTTTTGTTTTTTGATGTCTCCCTTTGTGAATGACTTCAAGCTGACTGCCCCAGGTCCTCTGTTGTCTTGTGAGAACAGGCGCTTGTGCACCGAGCCAGCACCCAGCAGCCCTTGCATGCCTTTTTCTGCCTTAGCTCCCACATACTCTTCGCCTCTGGTGGCGCCTTGTCTCCCCTGTGCTCTTGGAGGCAGTGGAAGGAGCTCTTCCCTTACTGTACATTAACAAGGATCTGTTTTCCTCCAGGATTTGCATGCAGCCACAGTTAACCCAGACCCCAGTTTAAAAGAGTTTGAAGGAGCAACCCTACGCTATGCATCTCTGAAACTCAGGTAGGATATGGCAAGGGCGTCCCGAACGTGTGGCTTTGGCCACCAGCGTTTGCCATAGAGTTCTAAGACCAGTTTTCTGTTTTTCTTTCTAGAAATCCCCCTCATGCTGACGATGATGATTCTTGTAGTATCAACAGTGACCCAGAAGCCAAGGTTTGTAAAACAAAACAAAACAACAAAACTGCTTTCAGTGACCAAGTTATATTCTTGCATCAAAGAAATGACTTTGGGTAATGACTTGGTTTTTACAAACCATCAACCCAGAGCCACTTAATAAGTAATGAGTACTCTATCCTTCCTCTTTATTAATCTCCCAGATAGGTTAAGAAAATCCCTAGGCTAACTTAGGTTTGGAGGTATAACCATCAGGGCTACTTGTATCTGACTGTGTAAGTTCTTTGCATGGCATAATACATTAAAGTTGCTGTTTCATGGGCAGGCTGTCCCAGTGTTCTGAGATGCCCCATAGGCAGCGCTGGGGGCGGGGAGGTCAAACAGGCAGGTGCAGGACCCTTTACATCCTCCCCACTGCAGCATCCTCTCACTTATGCAAGGGGAAGTGACTTCACCATCCCTGTTGTGAGCACAGGCTGAAGGCACTGTTTTATGACAAAAAGTGAAGGCAGGTATCTGTGTTTTGCTTTTGGACTTAATAGAGTACAAATTGGGCCATCGTGAGCTTATGGCCAGTATGGTTGTCCAGGACTGCGTGCTGAGAAGAACCCCTGCAAGGTTGTTGTCTTGAAATTTTTATTTGATTTGAACTTGTATTTTATAACTGAAATCCAGTGGGATGCCAGAGCAAGCACCAGGGGTTTGGAGCCTAGCGTGTGGAAATCTTCCTCCATGTGGTGACTCCTGCTTTCCCTCCCCCTATCCTGCTGGAGACCTGACCGTGAGCATGAGGTGTGGTTTGGGGACACATATGTGTGTGTGTGTGTGTGTGTGTGTGTGTGTGTGTGTGTGTGTGTATCCCCACGGCATCTTGGAACATGTCGTGGGACAAGCTGGCAGCACTTCAGCGTATGCAGTAGCAGCTCTGGCCTGCTCCTCACTCGGGTACCAAGAGCATCCTGGCGTGACACCAAAGTATCCGTCCTGTCTGTCATGGGTTAGGACAATGAACCCACGGGGAAAAGGGATTCCTGGCTCCGTTTTCTCATCTTGGCCAGCATGGGGCACATCTATCTGACAGCTGGTGATGGAGACGCAGCATCCAGTGATCTTATGGGCAGAATCTTGTGTCCCTGTGGAGGGTTTGTGCCTGAAGGAATGTGACATTATGTCACAGAGTGAAAACTGAAGTAGGTCAGGAGAGGAAATGCAGAAGGAAGGAAGCGCTTTGGTTTAGTACTTTCTGTACCCCTTCCCCCTGACCAGGAGGCCCCCCACACGTTCATTCCTTCTCATTATATCGTAGCTGGTCCTCAGTGCTCATCCACCATGGAAGGCCACCATGTCCCCCTTATCAGCACGTCTCTTCCCCTCCCTACCGTCTCTATGCCACGGAGGGAAGACATCCTTCCTGATTCTCACCTTCTTTGTTCCGAATTCCACAGTAGATCTGTGTCTGTGAATAACATAGCTTATACGTTTCCTTATTAGTGTTTAAGAAGGGGGACACCATGCATACTCAGAACCTTGACTCCATGGCCAGAAATGACCATCTCGCCACCTGGTTCTCGAAGAATCCCAGAGCTTCCTGAGGGATTTCTGTAATTCCTGGAGGCTCAGCTTCATTCCAGGCACACCCTAGGAAGATGGAACTCTCCAGTCTCTGCATTCCCAGTAGGTCCTTGAGCTGCTGCTAACATACGGGGGCTTTTGAGGATAAATTTAATGACAAGGAATGGATACAATAAAATAGGGAGGCAGGCTGTGAATAATTTGCTTTGCTGCCAAGTGTTTTACCAGCACCATCAGCCCAGATGGGAGGCAGGAGGGAAAGTGTAGGTCTCTGTCCCCTGCCCCAGGGCCTGAGGCAGTGCTATCTGGCCAGGCTGGGTGTGAAATTGATAGGGTGTGCAGGAAGGTGATACGTGGATTGGAGGCAGAGTCGTGGATTGGAGGCAGAGTCGGTGACAGGCAGAGGAGGGAGGACTGGTTGCAGTGGGGTTAATACCTAAGTGAATGGATTGGAGTGTCTCTTCTTGTCTTCTGGCTGTCTTGCTGATCCAGTTCTGATCTGCCACCTTCTATTGTCAGGGGTGTCTACTCCAACACCTGTTTTGAATCTGTTCGTGTTAATAAGGAGATAGGCCACGCCGAATTTGCTGACTGCTGGGGGGTCTGTGGGAGAAAAGAGGCAGGCCCACGTTACAGCCTGGATAGAGCTTTACAACCCTTCAGGATTTTTTTAGAATGAGTTTCCTGGAAGATAAAATGGCATTATAACCTTAAATACTGAAGCTATTGTTCTTCTTAAAAGTATAATCTTAAATTGTGATTTTTCTTTTTACTTATCTTATTCCTCCTCATCCCCCCACCCTCTGGTACCAGACATACACAAATGAGACGCTTTCACACACTACAGAATTCTAAATACAGCCCGTGGACTGATGATTACCAAAAAGATTGTTGAAGAAAATACTGTATTTCCTAAGTAATAGTTACATACTGAAAAAATTAAGATTATTTTTAAGTTATCAAGACATGGACATTTCTGAATGCTATTCATCCACTCTGAATCTTAACTATGATCAGTCATTTAGTAAAACCTCTATAAACAGCACCAGAAATATAAAATGACCACACATACCTTGGTACCTAGGCACCCACATCTACCCTGGCACAACCCTCCATGGGGGCTGAGGAATTTTGTAACTCTGAAACTGTTTTTTGAGCCACCTAATATTTATGCAATAAATATAACTATAGCTGATGACCATATTTTTGTATTTGTGTATAATTTTAACCTCTTTAACCTCCTCATTTTGAAATAATTACGGATTTATAGAAGAGTCTCAAAGATTGAGATCTCATGCCCTCACACCTGCTTTCTCTAATATGAATGTCTTCACAATAATGCTTCAGTGAAACTAGAGTTTATTTCCACTGATACCTGTTTTCTATCAAGTTAGGATACTGTGCTGCAGGTAATGAGCTCCTAAAAGATTATCTCGCGTGTTCCTTTCTACAGTGCTTGTTTGTCATTCTTAATTCCATAATAATATCCCATTTAATCGGGAGCATCATAATGCGTCTAGGCACCAGTTGCCATGACAGCAGTTTGCAGAAGAGCTACAATTTCATTTTTAAAATAAGAAAACTTTGATCTTTTAAATTACTGCTTTGGTAGAGGTTGCTAAAACTGACATTACCACGTCCAAGGCGATCAGTTTTATGGCTTCTGTCACTTACTGCAAAATTGCTTTCCAGAAGGTCTACAGTAGCATGTAGTTGCATCCGCGATGTCCCAGAATATACCCCTGTGTCTGCGTTCCGGCTCATTTCAGATTTTCTCATTTTTATTTATTTGTCTTAGTTTTACTGCGTGTGAGCTACTACTCCCTAGTATTAAGATTTCCTCTTCTTCTCCTCCCCTCTTGTTCCTTCCTCCCATTCTTTCCTCCTCTTCTCCTTCCCTCCTGTCCCTTGGTTGGCTGGTCCATCCACTTGTCCATCCACACTCTTTTTTCCCTAGCCCAGGGCCTCTTGCCCGCTAACCACTTGTTCTGCTGCTGAGCTACAACCCCAGTCCTCAAGTCTCCTCTTCTACACATTACCACTGAACAGGACATTTCTTATGAAACTCTGATTCTGTCCATTCTTGGCTGGCTTTTCTATGTGCTTTATAAATGAATTTTTTTATTTTGGAATAATTTTAGATAAATAGAAAAGTTACAAAGATAGTACAGGGTTCCCATATCCCCTTCACTTACTTTCTGTGAGTTTTTATTATAAATTTATAAGGTATAGTTACTGGAGGAATAGCACAGCAGTTAGAACACTTGCCTGGCAAGCACAAGGCTCTGGGTTTTATTCCCTGCACCACATAAACTGAGTGTGGTGGTGCCAGCCTGTAATCCCAGCACTCAGGAGGCTGAGGCAGGAGGACTGCTGTGAGTTTGAGGCCAGTGTGGGCTCCATAGTTCAGGAGAAGCCTGGACTGCAGAGCAGGACCCTAACTCAAAAAAAAAAAAAATCTAAAGGTACAAAGTGATCATCTAATGTACCTAATGATATTTAATGTATATTGCATAACCAGAGTTCTTTGTCAAAACTCAGAAACCGACACTGGTTCAAAACTATTAACTAGACATTTGATTTTTATTTTGCCAGTCATCTACTTGCTTCGGTTTTTAACCTGGGACACCATGTTCTTTTTATTCCTTGTACATTTTTAAATTCACAACTATCTGCTGTTGTAACCTTATTGTTACTATTACTATTTTTGGTCTATCTGTGCTTTTCCCATGGAAAAATGTTTTAAATATTTCTGTATATCCAGACCCTTGTCGATAATTGCCCCCATCTAAGCTACTTTTTCTTTGCCGAGACAGAATGCCAGACATCTACAACTTCAGGGAGGAAAGATTTTATTTTAGTCCAGAGTTTCATAAGGTCACAGTCTGTTCCCTGGTAGAGAGCTGTGAAGTGGTGGAATCACATGGTGGAGCTGGCGCCAGAAACAGAGGTCCCCTGGCCTGGTGGGTGGAACCAGTGCCGTGCCAGTCAAGCCCCAAGCCCTGGCCATTCCAGCCAGGCCCCACCTCCCAGCAGTACCCGGTGTCCCTAGGTACCGGAGGCTTTTGGAGGACACTGCAACTCCGGACCACAGCACTCCCCGTGCCTTGTTCGTGAAGAAACTACCTCCTTGCCATGTTCGAGTGGCCAGGTAGTGACTGGGCTCGTTTCATTTTAAAACGTCAGGATCTGGAATGGTCCGCGGCACACTGCTGGCCAGATGCATAAGTAACACTAAAATAAAATCACAAAGTAGAAAAGTTAATGCTTTCAGAAACACGGGCCAGTTCCTTTGCTCCTTTGTGTGACTCTGCTTGGACTTCTGTGAAGGAGATACCCTGCCACCTGGTGGGCAGTATTGAAAAGTACATCTGTAGAGAAATCAGTCCCTTCGGAGTCAGAATGGCTGTAGCTGGAAGTGACCCTGGAGGTGAGAACAGGGAGTCCTAGGATGGCTGTTAGCTCAGTGATGGAAATGGCCTTACAGGTGTTAGAAACGGCGCATAGCAATCTTCCTGTTCAAACAAAGGATGGACTTGGGAGGCATGGACGACAGGGTATGAGGCTTTAATTTCCTTTTGCAAAAGGGTGTCCTTCCCACGTGCAAGTGGAGAAAAGACCGGCAAGCATGGTCGGGGGGGACCTTTTTCCTAACTCGCAAGGCCCTGCCCCCACCGTTTCCCATTGGCGGGATTCACAGTCTTCCCGGGAAGATCTAAAGCATTGGCTCAGGGCCACGTTTATCACAACGTCACATCCTAATCCCTCCTCCCTCCTTTCTGCCTGTCTGGTCACCTGATCGCGTACGGCGCGAAAATGTAAAGATCCACCATC